>DWJZ01000065.1:0-48457 GCA_018249125.1 Asbolis capucinus
GTTTCCGTTCCGGAGGCCATGTAATACCGCTGGCCCCTGTTGTCGTTAGACTTCAATCGGTAAGCCATTTAGTAGGCTTTCTGGCGGCATAAAAATTCGAAAACTGGGAAGACCACTAAACCTGGAGGGGTCTAAACCCACTCCACATTGGAGCAGCGTGGTGGAGTATGCTCTAGGCTTCCTCAGTGTGAGGAGAGACCTGTGCCCAGTAGCGGCCATCAAAGGGTTGAAGCCAAGCAATGGTAGGGCTTCAGAGGATTGTTATATTTTTATTTGAAGCCCATCTGGATCGCTCCCACCCTCGTGCTTGAATTGAATCAGCCGCAAAACGACTCGTCGTATTCCGGCAGGGAGCGTGAGAGTTCTCTCTTTCTCCCCGTCCTTCATCTGTCTCCGTCCTGAAGTGGTATGTTGTTGATGTGTCTGGGGTCAGTTGCTTAGACGGAAGCGGTATTCCGTCTCTTTCTCTTCCCCACGTATACGGATTTATTATTTCCTTCCGCAGGCAACGGGTTAGTCGGGGTCCCACTCTGGTGTTATTAAAGTCCATGAGCGGCGGTGGTCACTTACCATCAGGTGACACGTCTGCTCGTTTGCCTGCTTATCACAATAGAAAATATATATAATTTCCGCAGCTTACAGATAAGGTGCGTAGGTATTTAGTTTCATTGTTTTAGTTAGTATATTGCCGTCTTTTACCGATATGTGAGGGGTGCAGGCATATAGGGGCAGCGTACAGGGTATAATCCACCACGCTGGCCAAGTGCGGTCTGGTAGACTCTTCATACCTTTGAGAATTTTGTGGAGTACTCTCAGACGTGCTTCCTTATAATGTTTTCTTTCGCTGTAGCAAGTGATAATCAAATTCAGTGCGCACTTAACTTTGAAAAATGCTGCGGTGCGCGCAGGATTCGAACCCAGGACCTCCCGTTCGAGAGACCAAAGTTCAAACCATGAAGCTATCACTACTGGTGACTATCGCGAGAATGAATGTTAAAAATGTTCTTACTGTAGCACGATAAGAGATTAGCCTATACGCAAAAATGCCAGTATATCTCTCTTCGGTACCGTCTGTGGGGTGGAAGATGACATCGTATCCAATATTGACATCTTTCAGGTTCAACAGTCCATGCACGGATCCTGAAGCCTGGACTGTGGAGTTGACTGTCTGGCTTGTGAACTGGCCATTGATGGTACTCAGGTCTATCAACTGGATCGACACCAGGAAACCATTGGTGTACGTCACGTTCCCTGTTACGTGCCATCTGTACATTTGCTCGCTGAAAATCATGTAGGAGTTGTACAAAAAATTAGAAAAGTTGAGACAGAGAAAATTTATAAAATTGTTTGTCTAACAGGTCGGTTAGTCTAGTGATTAGTGAACCTGACTGCTATATCGAAGGTCGTGGGTTCGATTCCCACCCAGGTTAAACTTTTCTGTGATGAGCAGGAATGTTTGTTATGTGTGTCTGGGTGTAAATATCTATATAAGTATGTATTTAAAAATATATATGTATGTTTATCAGTTGTCTGATCATCATAATACGCTTAGTTTGGGTTCAGATGACTGTGTGTGAGTTGGCCGAAGATATTTATTTTATTTATATCTATCTACTACTAACTAAATCAGCACCCGGGCCAAATAACTAAACACAGCTTACTCAAACCAGTTTGAAGACGGCTGTTTCCGCAGCCGTTTCAATTAGAATTTCCATTTCGCTAACAACCTGAGACGAGGTGTGCACGACACCCGCACAGGATGTCTGGTACACTTGAATCAGGCTGGTGTAACTTTCACCACTTACACTGGCACAAACTTACAAAATATAATAAAATGCTCCTGTTCTATACAAATATCCTGTGGAACCTCTTAAAAAGGAGTAACAAGGGAAAGACTATGTGTAATAGTAATATCCACAATTGAAACCCACGTGGTGGGGGAAACTGGAGGGGGCTGTTAAAATATAATCAAAACACGAGTTACGCTTCGGCATGTCTGGGGAAGGGAGACGGCATTCTTGACGCGCTCCTGGCTGATGGTGGCAGCGCTGCGGTCTTAGATGGTACAGTGCACTAATCGTTAAAAATATATAGTTTTTATTGGAAATCCGATTTTGATAAATGAATTTATGTTAATCCAAGCTTACTACAATACGAAAATTAAACATCGTGAATACGCCGTTTAAAGAATAAGCTCTAGTAAAAAAAAAAATCTAAAAATCGTTGTTTGGGTTCCATTCCGTACTAAAATTCCAGAGCGAATTCATTTCATGTAACCATATTTTGGTGTATTTATGTAATTTTTTACTTGTCTTAAATATGTATGTAACTAGTATGTGATAAGATTTCATAACATTTGGCACACTTATATTATAGTCCTTTATAGTTATATTGAGCAATATGATTTGTTTGTGTAGCGGGGTAAGGTAGAAGGCCCAATACTGCGGCGCTATGCGGCGGGTGAAGTATGTAGTTTATTAGTATATTAGTTTGTTTAATAAGAAAATAATTCTATTGGATTGGATTTTCCTCACTTGCTCGGATGTATCTATCTATTCGACAGGACGATATTCAATTTGCTTAAAATAAATATTTAAATATAACAAACTTTATCAAGACTTCCAATATTTTATAAACTTAGTTTTCTACGTACATATAAGTTATTCACGCCAGTTACAAAATAATATAAGTACATACCTAATTGTGAAACAATATTTATATATGAGCATGATCGCAGATGTAGTAGAGGTGTAGGTGTTTATTTCAGAACTCAAATAGTTAAAGCAATTTTCGTGACAATATAATGCTGGTTGTTATAAACACATAGAACATTCACGAGAATTTAATACACCGTGTAAGACAGCGTAACTAATCCAAAAATTTAAATGACGCATAATTTCGTTCCTCGTCTCACTTTCCAATCTCCTTAACGAGATCAAAGTTTAGGCTTTTTTATATCACACACTTACGACCGCAGTAAAGGTTTTAATTTTTTTATAGGTTGCACTTTTGCACGGGATTGAGAAGAGTAAAGAACTTCTTCTTACATCGTTTATTTATATTTTTGTACAATTGACGCCGATGCCCCAAAACCTTATTAATCTTATAAACCACAGTAACTGTCCGTTACCTTTACAGGCTTAAACTAATTAATCAATTTTAATTAAACTTGGTACCAAGATAGAATATAACTTAAGAAAAAAACATAAGCTACTATATTATTTTTCCAAACCAATGAATCAAATCGCTACGTCGTATCCTAGCGCGCAGTGTAATGTCACTTGTCCAGAAGTCCAAAATCGATTAATATCGGCGGTATCGATTTTAATACTCAGCCAGGTACACTATAAGCCACTAACATAAATACGCACGTAATAGGAACACTTCTATTATGGTTTATACTATGGTTGGCGACGTTAAGCAACACTTGGGTTGGTAAACTTTTTAACTAATATTTGGTATAAATTATTATTATTTATGATAAAAGACTTGCAATTCCAACAATGTAAATGTATATAGGACATTTACCTTACAATACGACACTCATTATTACACACAAATACTAAGTGAAAGGGAGTTAATGTCCCCGAGTACTTGGACTGATTTGAAAGCAATTTATTTTTAATTGCTTATTAACTGATATTTTTATTGTTCCAGTAACTTTGAATTATGGCGATTATTTTTACTATGTCAACGCTGTGTTGTTACAAAACCTTGATTTTCGATTTTTAATCGGTATGTCCCTGTTCAGCGCAATTATTGAGCACATGATTGTATTCATGCTAGTATTAATACCAACTTCAAAAAGTGGAAACGTTATACCACAAAATGTAAAATTTTAAAAGAGCCGAAAATCGTTAGAGATTCCACAATAAATATCCTGTGCTATTTTTTAACCAACTGAATTTTCATATGCAAAAACGCTGCAACCCCCTCTGCTCGAGATCAGAACGTGCTGTAAATTAATTTATTGTAAAACTTCAATTGATGATAATGGAAAATGATAAAGATATGCTGTTTTATGCTATTTTTAAAAAAACGTAGAGCCACAAGAGTTCGACGCAGAAAAAATATCGAATTCGGAATGTACAACAAAAAATTCCAAGATTGCAGGTTGCACAGTTTCCGCTTACTGCCGTCGATATTGTAACCTACTACTCACATAATACTTATTGTAACCTACTTGCAATATTTTTAAATAATTTACTAACTATACTGGGTACTCACATTTACATAACTTTCAAGAGTTAATGCCATTTTGTAAGTTTCATAACAAAGATATCTTTAGACTAGACATGCATCGGAAGAAGAGTTGTGCAGTGTCCCAGAGTTGCCACTTTAACCTACATATTTTCCCGCGGGAACAATGTAGTTTTCTAACGTAAAGAGTATCCTATAATCATTGTCTTTTAATTAACCACAGACATGCAAAATTTCATCTACATTGGTCCATTGGTTTCGGAGTTGCCATGCTAACTTTAGCCTATTATCCTGTGGGAACAAAGCCATTACCCGGGATAAAACATATTCTATAACCATTCTCGGGTTTTCAACTACGACTATGCCAAGTTTCATCTAAATCTATCCAGTGGTTTTTGTGTGAAGCTCTAACAGACAGACAGACTGACAGACATACGGATAGAAGATAAATCAATTTTATTTTGTCTCAACATCGATAACAATGCGGGGAGGCTGCATCGATATTTTCAAAAACTACTTAATGTACAGAATTGACCGCGTTACGGTTTTATTATTAGTATAGCTATAGATAGAAGTGCAAATCGTAAAAACGTAATAACTAAATTGAGAAACGGTAGTGGAGCCACTTTCGACGACGATAGAAGCGAAAGTAAGTCGATACTCATTTATACAGTAACTGGTTCAATTCAGATAATATCTTGACCTGTCTTTGTCGAACCACGATTAGAGTAGTTACTGTAACTATTTACCCGGTTTTATCAGATCTTTGACGTCACATGGAATGGTAACTTAGTGAAGAGTGTCGGAAACATCCATCTTGAATGGAATGAACCGCGAAACGTTATGGTAATGTATAAGTGGTGTGTGAAATTGAAGACCATCAATGTATTTCAAAAAACGCGAACCTCAGTCAGTTTCATTCTGTTCCACAGAACACCTGTCCAGCTGTACACACAGAGAAGATCTTTGTTGTCTGTTGTCACCTCTGTTATTGTTGTAATCTTTTGTCTCCATACGTAAAAATATATTTTCTCTATTCAAATGAAGTATTATTATAAGGTGTAGATGGTGGAATATTGTTGTTTCATGATTTTAAAATATTGGTAGATTTCTTTTTATTTTATGTTTTAGAAATACGTTTCCGAAAATGTGTTTCTTTAAAGTGGTACTTTATGTTATCCTCGTACGGGTATGTGGAATCTCAAAATCGATGTAATTTAAGATGACCTAAGGCAATTTCGGAACTCTATTTTGCGTGTAGCCTAGGTCGCAGCTGCCCGATTTTTAGAAAATAGCATTCAACTTTCTAATTGTAGTATTATATTTGTTATAATATACGACATAAGCAGAAAGGAAACCAGTAGAAATAGGAAGGGACAGTATCAGCGAGTTGTCGAGGGCACAAGAGTCATGAGTCGCGATCTCAACACATTTCTTGTGGCTGCTTCAGAACGGTACCACGCCTATTACAAAACAATAAATAGACAGGTCATTTGGTAGTTCAACATAGATATAACAAGTAGTAATAAAGAATAAGTCAGCATCAGCACTTATCGTAAATAATATGTTTGTGGCCGTAAAGACAAGGACCATCGTTGTTTAGACCCGGTAGGTACTGTGGTAAGAACACAGCCTCTATGTCTACCGATGTAGCGGCTCGTTATATGCTTCATAACAATAAAATGGTTCTTTATAGGCTTAAGTTATCTACCATGTATCTAGTGACGTATAATCGTTAAGATTTTCAGATACTTTTTGGATGTAGGTAAATTGCCAAACAGTGATGGCCTGCTGGTTTGAACGTTGGTCTCTGGAACGAGGTCAAAAGTTCAAATTCTGCGGCGCGCATCTCTAATTTTCAAAATACATATATGCGTATCTGACGTTTATTAACACTTTCTACGATGAAGGAAAACATTGTGAGGAAACCTGTACTCCTAAAAGTTTCCGGTAAAGTTCTTTGCCGTCGAATTGCGACCCGAGCCGGGGTGGACCCGAGCCCAGTAGTCGGACAGTGGTTTGCAATGATGAAATTGCCAAATTATGAGCAGAGGCACCATACGATCAAGTAACAGCAAAGAGCAACGTGAAAGAGTTTAGTGACCATCGGCTCCCATTTATATCAAAACCACCAAAGGCGCCACCGACACGTTGACAAGAGAATCAGTCTTACAAAGCACTTGTAAGACGTCATCACACATCCCACACGTCGTTAATCCTGCATGCATAAAATACGCACTGAAAGTCGCAAGTAATGGACACAATAAGAGTAAAACAATCATTTTAATTGCCACAAAAAGGAAACTTTTTTTCAAGAAAGAGAACTTAAAATGATGTTATGTTAACATTTACAAGTAGGTAGGCGAACTGTTGCGGTCGCCTTACTTGTTACATTCCTCCCCTTTAATGTCGGGTTAAATGCAAATGTCATCAGTTAAATTCTGTTGAACCTTCGGGTTTACCGCAGCATCTGGATAACTCCTAAAAGGGTGGTAGATCCAAATCGAAATGAAATGAAAACTGTTTATTTCGTCTTAGTAACCAAAAGCTAGTGAGCTTGTAACGAAACGTAAGTAACGAAAGTCAAAATTTATCACATTTTAATCAGATTCATAGCGACCATGTGACCAGTGCCTTTACAACTTTTAGCTATACCCATAGGCGAAGATCGAAACAAGTAAAAGTAAAAGTCGTATCTGGCTCTAGGTCAAAGGAGCCGTTAACGGAAGCAAGAGCAGGTGGGAAGACGCGGTCCCCAGGACTGCAGGCAGGGTCATTGTCCTCGTTGCAACCTCAGCTGCAACACCGCCGTGTTCACCTGAATATTATCTTCAAATTGACTTTCTCTTGATTGTAGTTCAGTAATGTCAGGGCTACACAAAAAGCAGAATCTAACACGATCGATTATAATAGCTGGCCTAGGAGTGGTTTTAAATATCAACAACATTTAGAATGCTCGGTTAATCCGTCCGTCTGTGTGAAGATTTTCTCTGAATTTCGGCACTCCCAGATAATCCCAGTTAATAAATAATCACTGTTAAGAGTAGCACCAGAAGACGTGCAATAATTTACCTTACAAAATAACTAAAACGTTTTTCACAAAAAAATATATTTATATTTATTATTTTTGTACCTTACAACAGTAAAAAGAACGGAGGCGGACTTAATGATAAAAGGTTAAAATGAATCCTTGCCAGTCGACTATCGGGAAGTATCGGTATAGAATAAGTGTGTACTAGAATGTATTTGTAACAGTCAAGACACAGCTGCAACGACCATACAACAGCAGCAGTCTTTCGACACAAACATTGTAACACGGCAAGTTATCATGAAACTTTACCGAGGAGCTGCCGTCGACTACCGAAGTACCTGACGCTGTTTCTTGGCCGCACAGTCGTGACACGCCCGAGCTCTGACATACAAATGGCATTTGAACACAAACACGACAAAGAGAATACTTGGAAGTATTCTAGAGTGGATACAGTCACACCGGCAGTCGGCGGTGACATGATACAAGGTCGTGTTTTAATTACCTGCGAAAAAACACAACATGTGTTAATATTTAACTATATATTCGCAATATGCAAAATGACCAGACCCAAAAAACTTTTGAGTCTGCGATAGTTCCAAACTACGAAGATAAATTTTACTGATGTACAAGATTTTCTAGAGAACGTAGAGCCACGGTACTTACGGCGCAGAACGTAGCGTGTTTTTCTGATTCTAAATTCAACATATTTTTATGAATACACAATCAACTGCGGTTTAGAAGGAATACTTTTATCGATAGTGAAAGTTGAACTTAAATTTGCCGATTAAACTAAAAAAAATGTTTCATAAAGGTTATTTAGCGCGCGAAAAAATAAATTAACATTTAACTACTATTTGAGATACTTTGAACAATATTATCAGTTAAAATCTACCACTTCACTAACAAACAAACGAGATATCTCTGTTGAAAACCGCTTATGCATCTTGCGTTTGTGCGACCTACTTCCGCGGCACGTTTTTGCTCGGCGACTACAAAATAGAGACGTCGAGCACGCCTCAGCCTTTTTGCTGGTTTCTATTGAGATCTCCAACAATGCGAACGGTCTCACTTTCGTTCAATGCATTAAAGTCGTGCACCTGCAAAATCTCTTCATACGCAGTTCGTTATCCATGCCTCCGCGGTATTGGTACACGGCGCAGTGTCTTGACGATAAACAAGTTTGCACGATACTAACAAAAACTTTTACCGAGGTGTTTACGAGTATAATGCTCAGACTTTAGCTTAGAATGACTCGAGCGTTGCTTATTACAAAGCAACTGCCAGATAATTTAAAAATACTCAACGAATGATAACTTATTAAAACGAAGTAGGTATAAACGCAGAACTTCTTACTTGCGTTATAGTTGTACTGTTTTTGGACTATATCTTCATATACTCGTGTGAGAATAATAAGAACACAATTGCTAAAATTCGTGCAATATGTTGTGCCGCTCCTAGTATAAAAACTATTAGATGTGAGACATCAGATCTGAGCGGACTGCTTCTCATCACGATCAGAGATCAAATAGCAACAGATATCTAGATTGTTTTTCATCAACTTCGACCATTTAGTTGTATTCAGAACCATCAACACAGCTGTTGACTCTATCAGACAAAGTGTAATGACAGGAGAGTAGCGAGCTAAAGTGCAGAACAAAGGCAAAGCAATACACAATATTAAAAATAATTGAGTTCAATACTCAATGTGAAGGCGAAACTAAATATTGCATTAGTTACGCATTTAGTTCCGCGTGTTAGGAACCTTAATGATATTAAATGTATAAGCTTATAAAACAAATCAAAATACCAACTTATTGTTTGCAAAAAATACGAAAAAATGTATCCGTAGTGTTTTTAGAAGCTGCAGCGGTCATTGACCGCAGGTATTTAATTGCCGCCAGTCACTTGTTTTTGTATGAAAATATTTGTATTGGAGAATAGCTTCGTTGAAAATTTTACAAGTGAGTCGGGGCCAGAAAATACTGAGACGATTGAACGAGAGAACTGAAACGGGGTACTAGGCCATAATTATAGTATTTTAAATATTTTTATACGATTTTTCATTCCCTGAATCTAGACGTCTGGAAAAATCATGATAGTAGTACTACCACATCAAAAGAATAAAAAAAAACCAACTTTACAGGTGAAGGAGTTACCTATTAAGTCAACCATGAGCCATCCATGATGTTAGGAGGTTCGAAATCCTACGATTAAAATTTTGGTGAACAATGACAGACAAAGACTATTAAACTCACCGGCGTGTGAACCGACACAGTCAAAATCCGCTAAAATTAGTTCAATCGTTTTTATTGGTGCTAGGACAAACAAGGAATATTAATGGTCCCCACTCAGACAGTTTGATAGGTCTCGACCTCTGTTTACAATATTCTTGTAGTTCCATACTTTTAGGTTTACCCAGATCAACAGGAACTCGTCAGTAGAACCCTATTTTTCTGTAGGTAATTTAATGTACACATGCCAGGTTAGTATATAATAACAGCATGGTAAAACAATTTCAGTTTCTCCAGGTCTCGTAACGCTCTACATCGTCTAACACTCGTCTAACATTGTCACCATTTAGATATCTGATACAATAAGATTACGTTAAGCACTTTAAACCACGGTTTAAACATTACAATGAAATAGATATAAGAAGTTAAAACACATCTTATGTAATATCCACATATCTAAATGTCATCGACTTGTACTGCATCCGGTTTTTATAGCGCCGAACACAATGGGCGGTATCCGTGTACCGGCAATGAAAGCAGCAATTAAACCCTGGAAGCCGGCAGTCGGCAGCCGGCAGCCGGCAGTCGACACCGAGATGTGAAAGTCGGCCGGTAAGATGTCGTCAACCGGTCCTCGCGTCATCGTGTGTTAATGTCTGGTTTGATCATGGTCTGAACGCCGGCCATTTCTCATTTGACGTGTAATTTGATGTTTGGATCTGGACTGTGGTTTATGTTAGCAACAAGCTTTTATCTAACAATGTGTGTTAGCCTGTTCATTTGTTTTGGTCAAATTTTAGAATCATTTTCTCTTACAATGCGGAGTTGGTATAGTGCTAAATTGTTTGAAATTTTGAAGAAAAACTTGATTTTTAAAATGTAAGCATAATGTTATTTTTTTATTTATTTCAAGCATTCGGTTTGCTTAAACGTAAACAAACACAGAAGATTAATAAAATTATGTGTAATGTCAAAAAGTACGGTTGTCCAGGGTGGCAGAAGATTAAAATAGTATGCAGCAATCTCAGTCGTGCTGACTGCTGCGTGGGATACGAGGCCGGCGCAGCAGCTGCCGCTGCCGCTGCCGGTGGCACGATAACACTTAATGAGTTGCATGTCTGTCTGGGATGAGTTTCCACAATGACTCTACATTAACTTTAATGGACAGTGTAACATTCTATAATCAGACCAAGTATATAGCCGTATAGCCGCACACAGAGCCGTTAATGGTTACTTAAACCTCTCCTTAGTATAAATTCTGTATTCAGGAGCAATTAAGTTACCATTAACGGTTCTGTGTGCGGCAGTTAATCCTCTAAGTTAAGATTGAAGACACCTGTTTGACAACCTCTGCTTAAGTTAATAAGTGTCGTATTACCAGCTCTATATTAAATTAACAAATTTAAAAGTCCGCCAGATAAAAATATTCAAAATTATATTGTATAGCAGAATAACAGAATATTGTATTTCGTAGGCATACTCTAATACTTGGCCGTGCTGTATCTGAGAGGGCTTATGTTTCCATACAGGGCAACGATTGTAATTCAATAGCAGTTGTGGTTCTTGGACAACTATTTGAAATTCTAGCTGACAGCTAATCTCGGTTCTGAGTTCCAGACGATTCCATTCATGGGCATCTTTAATCCTTCATTATTTATGCTATATCTAAAATAGGTCAACAAAGACACGCAGGAAAATACATACAATATTGAAAATTAATAAAAACTATTTATTAACAGTGGTTCAGTCATTCTCTGTCAATAATATCACCACAGCATCCTTTGTATTTAAATAAAACTACCACCAAGAGAGAGTCGAACTTGCATGCTTTAAGGGTCTCGTACCACCCTGTGTAGTCCACTCCTCCTGAATGTAGTGAATAAATTAAGTACCTGTCCGCCTATTTCAGTTAATGAGATGGAGATCTATGATACAGCCAAATTGTTATAAACAGGGTACTACTTAAATATAGAGACATACCTAACCAGAAAATAAAATATCTAGAGAACAAAAAGTATCTTTGATACGATCTTCCGACAAATAAAAATCACTTAATAATGTGATAGCTATAATTAAGTAGGTACACAAAGTTGTATGAGATTGTAAAAAAAATTAAGTCAAACGTAACTTAATCTAACGAAAATGAATTTCAGACGAAGGTCGTGAACTTTTCCGAATTTGTTCACCTTGATGCAACTGATCATTATTACAAACAAGACTTTGAGGCAATAAAACAGAAAATACGTGACCAGACTGACCAGTGATGCCCACTGCGACAGTACTGACGCCCAATCACTTTACATCGATCCAGTGATGACATTTATTTGACCGTCACATAACAGATGTCGCTAGGTGCCGTATTTTAGGGTCCTATAGAAAATTTGAAACCCCTTATTCTCCCTACGTCGATCCGTTTGTACTTTAGCGCAGATGATTGGTCTGAGAAGTCCATTTTTGATTTCGGGATTTGTATAAGCTTTCAAGCAAAAGAGATTTAGTTAGGATCATAAATGTACCTAATTCCTCTGTATCAGCTTAATAGTGCTTTCAGAAATGTAAGTAAATCATGCTTAAAGACACAATAAATAATCAATATGAATGGCTGATCGGGTAACTCGTCACAATCACAGAAACTGCGGCTGGCACTTGGCTGGTTGTACTAGGTAAGTCCAATACTATGTAAGTTTCACATCTCCGACACTGACACCGACAGCGCTGCGGCCGCGCTGACCACGCCACTCCGCTGACCTGGATCCACCGCCGTTGCCGTTATCATCTACTGACACACATACACTCTCACTCCGAGCTTTACCGATTTAGCAAAAGTAAACTGCGACAGGTGTTTTTGATTCTCATCTCACGATTTGTTTACACCATTGGTAGTACAGCATAGGTAGGTAGGTACAAGTTGAATATACATATGTACGTCAGTCAGAATGTAGCTGTGGCTGTATTGTTGATTGATTAAAATCAAATATATAAGTGTATTAAACATAATGAATGACTATGCTTGTGTTTACTATTAATTATATTTGTAACTCGCAATTTGTGCAACAAAAGAGTCATTTCAAATGTAATTTTCCGTCGTAGTTGTAACTAATTTCACGTCATTTCAAAATTCACTAATTGTTCAGATGTTGCTAGCAATTGATAATTGTATTCTGTTTCTTAAAACATTTTTTGAGAAAGGCATAGCGCTCATATTTAAAATTTTAGAAGTTTTCAAGGAGCGAGTTACTTTCGACGTCTTCGCTCCACCGGCACATTCAATAGATATAAAATATATAGCCGCCTATAAATAGTAACAGTAATTACTGTAAAATAAATAATTTTTTTAAGAACCTTCCTTAGAAATAGAATTTCTAACCTACTTTTCCCTGTTAGGAAGTTTTGTCAAAATAGGTACGCATGTACCTACATTCTCGAATTATTTTACAAACTACGTCATAGTAGTCGTTTCTCGAATTTGTTGAAAGTGTGTAGTTTGCTCGCTACTCACATGCAAATTGTATACAAGTGTTTACACATTAGTGTTTGGTATTGCTTTATCTACACAGGGGGATCTCTTGGTTGCAGTGTTTCCCAGTAACTGTACTCGGCTACAAATCGTTTTCTCCGAGAAACCCTAATTGCTTCAACTCACCTATAATTCAGGTAGATAGAAGAGTTTTCTCTTAGAAATTATGACCAAGCAGAACTAATATAGTGTCTACATAAATACTGTAATATACTAAACGAATATTATTACGATGAAATAGTCGCAAGCTCGGCTCTAAGACAAAGATTAAATTTCTCCCCGGACTACCAAAACCTTTTATTCATCGGTAAAACGGTAAACGGTTTGAACGGAATACCAGAAGTGACATAGGTTGTTCACACACCCGTAAAATTTTTGCAGCCAGTCGACGAAAAAACGAACAATGAAAGCGTTTCTTGCGAACGCTTCTTCAACGGAAGGAGATGCATGAATGATTTCAATAGAAGGGCTGTCTGTAAAAAGAATCGATCGCTTATTATATTTGATCTACAAAAGATACCTTAATTTATTTGAAAATTATCAAAAACCTGTAAACTGCCAACAAAGAGACAGTTCATATACGATATCCAGCCCGCTGGTCCTCTTTGCTTTATCTTCTAGGTAGTACACGTTAAGAATGTCACAGGCACGGTTCACACAATTTCTTCATATACTAAGAGAACGCTGGTTAGTTCAATACGTACTTCCTGCTCGAATAAAACTGGTTCTGGCATTGGTAACCGATGGTTTATTGTATAGCAGTCGATAGGCTACCAGTTTTTATGAACATGTAACATGAGTGAGAGGTATCTATTTTTAAAGTATTCATATTAAAACTGCGGTATAATATTCAGCTGAGGTGCTTCGAGTCATTTCGTTCGATAGCTATGGGTGCTACAGTTCTGTTAAGTTCGACACATCATACACTTCACATCGTACTCAGCTTTAATGAAATGATAATTCAAATGTAACAGTTTATTTGTTCCATAATTCGTAATTGTGTTGGATACATACAAAATAGAAACGTATTTTCTCTCCAAGGCTGGCCACCACCTCCCTGCTTGAATCATCCGCCAAGCGGTTCGTCGTGTGCCGGCTGGGGCTGGAGAGCCGGTTCTGCTCTTTTTCTCACCGTCCTACGTCCATCCTCCTCCCCATTCTTCTTCTGTCTCCCGTCCTGAAGTGGTATGTAGTTGGCGTATCTGAGCTCAGCTGCTGTAGCTATTGATCCCAGCTGCGTTAGTAATGTACCGCTTCCCTTGTTTCTTTCTTTTCCCAGCGTAAGCGGGTCTATTACATCCTTGCTGGCAGACAATGCGCTAGTAACACCTCGGTCTGGTGTCATTAGCGTCCATGAGGTGAACCGTCTGCACGTTTGCCTGCTGTTCACATAACAAACAGTTCTCTCATTTTCATATTTTAAACACTACATGTTGTGGTTCTATGGCCCGTTCAGTGTCTGGACTATCTAGACAGACTAGACAGACGGGCCAGACATTAGTCTCTATCTGGGAATTTAATTTGTGCCAAGTGGAAAATTCTAGGCAAATTTATTCATCAAAAAAGTAGTAGATGCCGTTTTTATTATTATAATATTAAATGTCAGTTTCATTCAATAAACGCTTAAATTTAAAAATAAATAAATATCCTTGTTTTAAGATTGTTTCTTATATTAGAATGTTTTTCTTCATAATATAGTGTTTTTTAAGTCAATAAATTTAGAGAGTAGCGCTTTCTACGGTAGTTGGATTATTTCAATGCGCCACATCATTTTTTTCTAGTCTAGAAGCCTACTTATCACTGGTTTTACAAAACAGACAATGGCCAATTTTCTTTTTTTCTATTGTTTTTATCATATAGAATGCGGAATCTTCTGAGGAAATTAATCCATATGAGTAAATAAATAATAAAGTGAGAAAAAAAAACAATAAATAAATAGTTAATTAAGAGTGACATAAATCTTATGATGATCATAAAATATTAAATTTGCTATCGCAATAAGAAAGTTGAGATATCAGCGTGTTGCTTAATTTGCCTCAACCGGGCGAGTGTACTTAGCATATTTCTAAGATTAACATAAAAGTTGTGGGCGGCTTTGGAACGGAATATATGTACTTATCGATTAATTATATCTATGCATGGCAAAACTGAGGTTACAGCCGAGAGGTTACAGCCATCAATTTTGGAGACCTGGGATTCCTACCTAATATGGAACGCTAAGTGATCAGCCAGACTGTTACTGTGTAGGACCTACTAGATACACTAGACTTATTGAAATTATGCTATAGGGAGTCTTCAGCTCAGACTAGACTAGGTATTGACTACGTATAGAATACAATTATATCTAGCTACCTATCATAAAATATTGAAAATCTATACCTACAGAACAAACCTGGAAGTCTAACTATAGGTCATAACAGCTTTTTGAACACCATGCGGTGCATCATTCTTATAGATATCGGCGTCAGTATCGGTTAATATAAGCAAATGTCTCCCTAGTATGATAATGAGATGTTCAGATGACAAGCGAATTAATGAGATGTCTCATTCTATATTTTCTCCATTCAAATCAACAATGAATGAATGTGTGCCAGATAAATTAATTAAGTTGGCGCGTCACGACCGTTAGCCTCACCTCAGACTCCCAGGACTCCTTCACGCTGCGTGGCTTGCCCTCCCTCATGCTTCCAGAAAACGTCATTGCACGACGGCCGACACTTCACTACAACTCCTGTTCTAACAGTCACTTCCTGTCCGTCCACCAAACCTCCTCAATCACTATCGCTTTCTGTTATCTTTGCCGGATCATTAGATGGTTTATAAACATTGTGCGAAGATGCGAGAGAACGTCGAGACAGACGGACAACGACGTAGTGAGAGGGGCACGCGCACACCGCGACTGGCGACTCGGGCGCACTGCTGCCAGATCAAAAAATACGGCTCACACTAAAGCTGGCTCCAACTAGCGGAATAAGCGCTAGATTCATTGAATTTCACTAGTTAAGAGCACTTGATTTAACATAATTTACTGCTTACAAAACTGGTCAAATGCGTCAAGTTACGAGCAATGTAGAGTCCTCGACGTTATGTTGTAGGTAACTCGTCAACCTACTGAGCCTGCCCATTTTGTATGATTTTCCTTCTAAATTCACTATTATAAGCAATTGTTAGTTCTATTTGGTTATCAAAAGAGAGACAGTCACTTGACCCTATTAAAAATTATATTTTTATAGCTCAATATTCCAAAAAAATATCACCACTACCTGTAGGAGATACTTTTCGAGAATTTATTCTACACTTTGCTGCCATGACAAATATGTAGGTACATCCATGAAAAATTACAACTTCTTAACATTAACTGTTGTAGAGTCGTTAATAATCACTAAAGTTGCTCCTTAGAACAGAATTTGTATGTAGATCCTACACTATACGATTTAAGGGATAATTAATAACTACGTGCGGCAACGAAGGTCTGTGCACTAAACAGCCCTTACTGCCGCACTAAGACCCGTCCTTAGTACACAGTTTGTTTACAGCATCGTGACGAGGTGGACGACATTGATAATTGGAGAGATCTGTGTGTATAGTGAGGAACGCCATATGTATTCACGAACGGTTCTAGCGCTGTCGGCGCTGCTGTATGTCGGCGGCAGTGGCGGCGGCGCGCGGGACGGGATACAGTTAACTTTCTCTCGTCCGCCGCGAGCCGCGAGCCGCGCCGCCATCGAAAGTCTTGCCGACCTCACCGGCGCGGGTCAAAGCTCCGACCACACTCGTCATTGGAAACAATTAACTTCATTCTCTAACAGCGAGCTTCTCGAGTCACTAAAACCGTAGTCTCACTAGGTCCTCAACGACGGTGTCATTTGGTCGTGAACATTTAATCGACTTTCGACACATTTTGTTTTGTTTTATTTCTGATAAAAATTTGTTTTGTTAATTTTTCGAGGCTCTTCTCTACGTTATAATGCGAAATAAATTATTTGAATTTGATAAACTCTTCCTCAATTACCAGTGAATGTAGTTTCATGTTAGCTTTACTTGAGCGCAGGGTAAGAGGGAGATAAAACAAAAACGATAAAGTATAAAACTTAATGTATAATCGTAGTATTTACAAACTTATGTTATATAAAACAAATAACTTTATGGCTATCGTTATATACTTATTACAATATGTCATTAATAATTTACACGATATTTTAAAATAAAAGCAACAATAAACAGATTACTCGACTACAGCATCTGTAAGTCCTAATAGCACATGACACTCGCGCGACCTCATCGGAAATAAAAGAGATTCCACAATTTACACCATAATTAAATTATATACAGAATACCGTACCGTTCGTAACAGAAACAGGAATTGTCTACAGTTCAGCTAGTGTCGGCGGACCGGATCAATGTCTGTCCTAGTCACAATAACAAATTACAAAATTCAAGTTCAGTTTAGCAGTACGCATACATGAGTCGTGTAAACATGTCCGGTCAATTAGTGCACACAGCAAAACGATCAGGTAGCGAACAGGCAGCGAACAGTTAGCGAACAGTTAGCCAACCATCTCGCCCGTCGACCTGCCAGTCCTTAAACTATATCATAACATTATCGAGATAACTGATAAAAGTCGTAGTAATGCTAATATGCTAACTGACAGCACCATTTAGCATTGTAAAAAACTTGACAAAATGTACACGAAAACAAACGCAATTCCCTAAACATACAAAATACTACAACACAAAGTCTTATCACATTTTATGGTAATGAAGTATGTACACAGTATGTGACGGCTACAGAGTTGCGATTCGATCTATCGGAGAGGAGCTGCGTACAGAGAAGAACGGCAATAACGTAGGCTAGCTAAAACAATTTAGTTGAGCCTTAGGTCTTTGGAAATCTGAATGTCTTACATTATAATATCGATAAACATCTACATTTACCTATACATTTTAAATTGCAAATCTAACAAAATCGTTTAGAAAAATAAGTCGTCATTTTGGCTTCCACTTCACTTATATTATGGAATGGTCTCAACAGTAACCACATCGTATCAACTACTTCAACTCCATTTCAATACATTACGAATTGGTATACATGAATGACGTTTCACTATAACAACGTGAGTACCCCTCGGCTACACTCACACCGAGCGCTCCTCACGCACTCCCCCGCCTTACTCCAGTATACATAAAACATTCAAATTCGCTATTAATTCAATTTTCGAAACTAATCTCGTTGTTGCCAGCTACCAAAGTATCTGAGGATTATAACAAAACATATTTTTGTCGAATGGCACTTCTACTGGTTTGGTTATTTTTTTAAATCATACTAACGGATTCTACTTTAGAGGATTGGGGTAATACTAATGGGGGTCCACAATGAAAAATCATTTTAAACATAGCTCTAAAATGAAAGTGTTACCTTACTCTGGCCGTAAACAGACCTAACTTGAATCCGTTTAAATTAAAAGAGCACGATTGTTTGAAATGATTAGTTTAGTAGTCCCCGCCGCACCCACGTGCTACCATAACATTTAGCTACGACAACATTCCCCGAGTCGGAACGCCATCACTAAACCATATCACAATAAAACAAACCGATCAGCGTTATTATTGCTCTATCTTAACAAGTTACTTTGTCAATACAATTAACGTGTTCAATAAGATAATGTCTCATATACCAAATAATGCCGTAATCTCAAAGGCGTATATTTATTAATTAACCGGCTACAGCTTTACATAGCTTTAATATTATTATTTAGTCGTTTACGCGATATTTCATTCACCTCGATTTAATATAATCTATGTTAGTACTAAGCTACGTTCAAAACACCAAGTTGTTCCCGCCGAGGTGGCCGACGAGCCCGTCCGCCCGGCGCCGTGTGCTGCTCGTGCAACGTACACACATCTTGCGTAGCGCAAACGATGAGTCCAGTATCGGCCACCGTTATAAGTCAACGTGTCCTTTACTAATGCTACAGTCACATCCCTCTTTACTTTATAATCCATTCGCGCTAATACTAATGTCTATGCGTGATGTAGATAAATGAATGTACGGTATAATATGCGGCACGAGTCTCTAACACAGATGAACAAAAGTGAGGGTAATATAGACTGTCGATCGTGCACAGCAATCGACACATGACGAACCCCATCTAACGAGTCAGTCGCAATTGACTAATGAAGACTCACGACCTGTGCCCCACCATACATCGTTGTCTTTTATTTAAATATTACAGCATTTTAAGAAAGTGAAATCAAGAATGGAGTTTTCATTAAGGTAGTCATAAACCATTATTATTTTTTATATTTACATACATTTTTAGCTTCGTAATCTGATATTCGTCTAAAAAGTAGCATTAGAAAATGTATTATTTAAAACAAATTCGATTTAACAATTGTTTTTTATTCATCATCGAAAAAAAGCGATATTTTGTATCGCACACGGCGCCTATACTAAGGCCAGAACACAGTGACAGTTGTTGTCGGACCAATAGTCAGTCAGCCGTCGAAAGTGTCGAACACATTGTTCATAAATCCCCTCCAACTCCGTCCGGACGAGGGGCGCGCGGCGCGGGGCGCGATATATCTGATATATCAACAACAACACCGTATACTCACCATCCCCGCCTGCCTCCCTGACCTTATAAATTACACAAATGGACCGTTCTGTGCTCTGTAATCTCGATCATTAATATATAGATAATACCACAGTTTTACATACAACAATATTACTCCATAGTATGGTCTACCTGTTAAGGTTCACGTATTCCCGTGAACTATCTAAATATAATTCGACTTAAATATACATGTAAAAAATACAAAACATTTTATTGTTATGTTATCCAGTACGAATTATAAAATTTGTTGTGAATTTGTGCAATAGTCGAACCTGCAATGAAGCTACCGACTCGCCGAGACAACGCGCGTCTCTCTCTACGGCATCACTCATCTCTATCATATAAATACTAAAAATATTATCACATTTTTTCTTCCAATAATAGTTTTTGTATTGTTGTTATTGTCTTTTTTCTATGACGCATACATTGGACTTGGAAGAACACGTATGTTTTATATTTATTTTTTGTTCACATATGCAGACATACATCAGGCTATTTTGGAAGTATATTTTACTTCTAGACAATGAACTGAACAAGAGGTAACAAGTTGTAGTACCGCATGCGTGTCACATGTATATGATAGAGGTGAGTGCTGTTAGGGAACACTTAAAGTAACATAAAGTTGTTAATATATAGCTATATGTGTACTACGTCGTGTTGCATTGTCAGTGTAGTGCTTCCGACTGACTATCTGATTGTTGTACGTTCACATTGAACGAGCCGTCAACTGAAGTCAGACGGTGTGTTCCAGTTGACTACGTGCTCAATGTTTATGTAACATTATCTCATCTATGACGGTTCACAACAGACCAATTGTGATACAACGAGAGGCGAATCAACGACGGTCGTCGAAACGATACCAGTAGACCGACTGCACCGATCACGAGCTTGGTCGCAACACTTCCGATATCAATAAATACAAATAAAATCGATTCTAGCTTAATGACTACGCAGCTAAAGCTAGCAATATAAGAAAATCACAAGTCTACAAACGTTCTAAGATGGATACGACACAATGAAACAATTCTCCGGGAGCTTCAGAAACCCCCAACACTATCATCAGTATCACTAACCTTTCGCGAAGGTCAATTCAAAGAATGTATAGGTATGCCTTAAGATATGCGAACTTAACGTAAATATTAGATAATCGTAATAAATTGTACTCGACGATCTACAATATGTAAAAAAACAAGATTGCACATGCGGTCCGCGCTCCCCGCTCCCCGTTCCCCGCCCTCCGCGCCGGGGCCGCCGGCCCGCCGGCCCGGTCGACATACAGTAGGTAATGATCACAGGTGCGTGCTAGCCGCTCTCCGCCCCGGGGCTGCGGCCCGGCCGTCATGGCCGGTGGAACCTGCCAACGACAACTGCATTACACACACATACTCATCACAACTAAACATCTCTATTCTATTCTGACCCTACACAATTCAAAAATATTATAATAAACATCTATTTTCTGTTTAAAGACAGTTGCTTGTGGCATTATTCACTATGTCTACTACAGAGCGCATGTTTCCTTTATACTTTGTATGTCAAATGTCAACAAGCACGGTTACAAGCAGTTTTTTTTTCAAGTGTGTTGAAATGAAAAACCAATGATGCATTGATCATTAAACACACCACTTTCCTTCCATTTGAACATATCATTTATAATGAAGAATACACAATAGTGTAAACAAGTATATAGTGTTACAATTTTATTGATTTTATATTAAGACAAAACACGTAAAGAATCCAAGTATCGAAATTTAATTTGATTTCCTAATAAACGAATGTAATTGTAAGAATTAATTAGATCAATTCCATGTAATTATTTGTAATGATGTATGACCTGGTGAGGTGCTTGCTCTCCTCGTGCACCGCCATCTCCGAGCTCTTGAACTCGTTGAGCTCGCGGCGGATGGCGGCCTTGTCGCGCGGCGTCAGCCTCGTCCACGGCTTGTCCGCGCGCCGGTCGTAGTCGTGCGCCTGCACACACGTACACGTCACACTCATACACTCAATACTACTCATTTTATATACAGATTTGTTGGAGAAGTAGTGTGAGTGAAGCGTAAAGACGAAAAAAGTTAACACGACATTCAACAAGTAACTTTTTTAATGTGTACTAGAAACTGCCCCGGCTTCGCTTCGTAAGAAGAGTTGTCATTCAAATTTTAACCTATTATCCCACGGGAACAAACCAGTTTTCTGGTATAAAAAGTATTCTATATCGGTTGTCCTTACATGAGCCCCAAACATGCTAAACTTCATCTAAATTGGTCCATTGATTTCGGGTGTTGCCATACTAATTTTAACCTGTTGTTATCCTGTGAGAACTAAGGTATTTCTTGGAATAAAACATATCCTATATCTATTCTCGGGTTTTCAACTACGACTATGCCAAGTTCCATCTAAATCTGTCCAGTGGTTTCAGGTTTGAAGCTCAAACAGACAGACAGACAATAAATACAAATAAATGTTTTGGTATCTATATCAATAACAAAGCTGCATCAAAAATTTAAAAAAAAACTCTATGTACAGAATTTACCCTGTTAAGGTTTAATTATTAGTATCGAACAGATTATTTTAAACTGAATAAAACAAAGCTTAACCGGAATAACCGAAGTAACAGTTCATGTTGATGTCTTAAGTCAGTTTAACATCGGGAACCACCAGATAGCGCGCCACAAGGGGCGGCAGTCAATACCTGCGTCACTTCGATGTAGTCGCTGAAGCGGATGATCTTCTTCTCCTTTAATTCGTCTACGGTGGGCCGGAAGCTGAGCTTGCGGAGCAAGTATCGCTTCTTTTCTTCCTTCTGCTTCTTCTCTTCGGCCGGAGACTGACCTGATAACGGACAGTATTATTCAACATTCATATGACGATATTGACGTAATATTAATATAAAGATTGAATGAAAAGATTCGAATGATTCCAAAACGAAATGTGTTCTGAATCGAAAGATTAAATAAATGATTCCATCGGGCACGCTGTCCCAGTGCGGACTGGGGGAGTGGTTAGTGAGAGTGGCCAACACAAGCTCGTTAGATAGTCAACATCCACACATACACTGTGAAGCATGAAAGCGCCCGGGGCATTCCCTACTGCCACTCCGCCCCACACCTGCCAACCACATCCTTTGTTACACGTGGCTCCATCGGCTCTTAAAAGGGAGGGGGCTAAGTACATTCGTATGAATAATTAATAACAAAATGGTTCTTCAGTTTAAAACAACTGGAGCTCTATCGTCTTTCTTTTCGAGACAAATAATGAGTGATCCCGTCTACTGCTACGAATGTGTTCCTCGTCCGCTGTTCCCACGGGCACATTAATTATCGGGATTAAAAATAACCAACCGAGGGCGGGCCGATAGTCATTATCATAAATATTTCAACTCGGGGGAGATCTACTTCTATACTATTGGGTATAAATGAATGTAACTCTAAAATTACACACGTATCTTACTTTTTAATATGTTCCTCTCGACCAGCTCCTCAGCGGTGGGTCTCATGGACAGGCGCCGTATCAGCCGCGCGCCGATCGCCTCCCACGACTCCTGGCGCTCGTGCTCGCTCTGAACCACCAAAATATTCCTGTGTGACACACATCAACACTATTAAATATTTTACTATAACCTAATAAAAACCATACGAAAACACTAAATCAATATTAGTATCACACTGACGTAACTTTCTCTCTGATACGGCTCAGTACGCTGAGTGCGAAAAAAAACCGTGTCACTTGCGCGCGGACGCTCCCCACCGACCGGCGAAACAATATTTGCCAAAGCACATGCGTCTCCGAAAACATGGTGGGATAACGGCAAGCTTTGGCTTAATCCCAATTTCCACTATCACGATAACGATTCATTAATTTAACTATAATCGTCTTTACCACGTTTTACAAACAAATCTAGCCACGCGTCCGGACGCGCTTGTTTACACCTTACACACTGTTATATTTTTTTATGTAACAGCTGATGTGTCACAATGTCATTAGGTGTAATTGCAAGTTGCTGACAATGCCAGTAGTGCCAGTAGTGCCAAGAGCGCTGAGAAACAGGAAGAAATAAAAAATGCACAATGAGTGAGTATGCAAACAAAAATAACACTCCCAGGCGTGCGTCGGGCACTCGCCGCCGAGCCGCCGCGCGGCGCGCCGCACCAGCCGGCCCGTCGCTTACATAACACATTAAGTAATAACGACACTTGTTGCTTTGACAACCGATGTATCTGGGGTATTGTTTTATTTATTATCATTTACATTTTCATTTCAACGGTTCCAACAGCTAGTATGGGGCGATGAAATAACAACCCTCCCACGAGTATTCCGGTCAAACTTGAAACACTCCGAAAAAATATGGATGACTACCTAACATTAAACAATAGATTTTAACTAACGTTAAAGTTGCTGATACAACAGGAAAAACCCTGAAATATCTATGTATATATCGGAATTTGGGTACTGAGTTAAATCTGTATCAAATTGATAAAGCAGAAATTGTTAAAACAATCTTTTAAACAGAATCAATAAATGCGGTGTCGTTTGTTCACCCTGCAGCACACCGGCGCTTGTCCGCATATCTACTTGTCTACTTCCAATCACCGGAAAGTTTTAAACAGAATAAAGCAACAAAGAAGACAGAATTTAAAATACATTTTAAATGGAACGATCTCTACTCCAACAATACTTCTTACCGAATTTACATTACGTTATTTTTGTAAATATATGATTGTTAGTATTAGTAAAATTAGTGTATTTTGGGTTTATTATTAGGGCATGTTAGTAACTACATATACAAAGAATGGCTTTACTGTCGTCACCCGTGCCGCGAAGGATAAATGTCTTCCGGTCAAGACTGACAAGGCTCCTCGCAGCCATCAGGTCAGATCAAAGCGGTAACGTTTAGGTCACTTAAAATTACAAACTCAAAGTTAATAATTTAATATAATGCAAAAAGGTCAAAGGTTGAAGATCAGTAATTAAGGCGACAAGCACGTTGAATGAAAAAAAAATCATAACCCGTTCAGTTGCAGTACGTTACTTCTTTGAGCTAGCTGTACGTTATTGTCACTTAAATACATCTGCATCCGAAATGACACACAAAGAAAAAAAACTTATTTAATTAGAAATAAAAAAGTTAAATTGGGTCAAGGTTTAGGTTTAGCATAATTAATGTGAAGACGGCTCCTGCTGTGTTTCTGCTGTAATTTAAACGAGGAAATAATGGCACGGTGTAATTAGCACGCGTCCCGAGCGCCCCGCGCTGGGTGGCGTTTACTAATTTATAACTCACTTATTATACAAAACGAGGTAGAGAATTGACAAACTTTGCCTAATACAATATTACGCATCAAATTTATGAGTTACGTAGTTGCAAGTTGTTTTGTATTACTTCCATATTAAAATATCACATAGAAAGTCTCACACCCGATTGACAAAAGCAAATATAGTTAGCCCATAGCCTTTCAGAGTTGACTAACAGTCTTATTATTAGTTCAGGTTAACATTATTTAATTTTAAATAAACTTACATTATAGACGCCGGTGATGACTGAGCAGTAATTAATTATACACTTACTGGTGCACTCCGAGTAGGTAAACATTTCTGAAAATCGCTCATTAGTAAAGAACTCCTATACAAATGTTTATTAAGGAGCGATGATGAGCGAGCCTTGGAGGAGTCAAAATACGGCAATCAGACTGAAACATGGACTCGGCCATAGACAAACTGGCGTAATATGGCATAGGCTGGTACCTGTTGATGAGCTCCTGCCGGTCGGGGCGCAGCGCCAGCTTGATGTTGAGGCTCTCCTTGCGCGCCAGCTTGGCGGCCACGCGCTCCGACTCGCTGGCGTACTCGTCGCGCTGCTCCTCCCACGGCCGCGCGTTCTCCTTGTTCTCCAGCCGCACCGCGCCCCTGCTGCCGACACACCGAAGCACCCGATACAGCACGCGCCACACAACTATTATTCAGTAGGTCATCGTTCGACATTTCATGACAATCGCGACGACTTGCCTCGTCGATCTACCGTGCCAAGCCTAAATGTTTCATATGAAAAACGTCTCGGGACTACCCCGAGCTCTCTCGGTAGGCTATGAATGCAAATATACAAGCGAGTAGAAACACAAACGGTAAACGACATCATCTAACAGTACAGCATACTCGCCACTGGCAGCCTGTGATCTACTGTTGGAATCTGAATTGCTAAACAAATATGCAACTCTACAGAAAGTTAAGAAAATGCTCAAGAAACAGGAAGAAATAATGACGCGGACCGTATTGGCACACATTTTTTAATATGACGAGCCGTAATTATTGTGCCCGTTGTTGCCGTTACAATCATAATTACAAGCTAACAGTACACTAGAGGATATTGATTTTTGAATGCCTCTACATTTATCGTGAATAATATGAAATGCATCTTAATTTTGTACTAACAAGAAGACACATCAACGCTCATCAACTCCCAGGAGTATGGTCCTAGCGCTGTACCGCTCTATAAAGCATGTCATTTCAAATAATCCATAATCCTAATATGTATCTTCGATACGCATAAAAACGAGCATTTGTCTCATGTATTGTAATGACGAGGCGGCCGCGGAACTGGAGCACTGAGCTACATTCATTTATTGACTCAGTGAAGCGAACGAATATAAAAGAAATGAAAAATCAGTGCCGTTCGTGAACGGATCCGCGCGATAGTAATTCCAATAGACGCCATTTCAAAAGAAAAGCAATCCGAATGACATAATGGTCAGAACTTTTTGTTCTGCGGACAATCGAGTCTTATTTTTGCGCCATTTTGTACGAGTAGTTATTTATTTGTTTAAGTTGTTATCAAAACTTTAAACTAATTTCCAGTGTCCGCGTTGACACCAATTTATTTAGAGCGTCGAATGTATTTTTGTTTTACTAATATTGGAGCCATACGTCGGTGCGGTCGTGCGCGACAACTGTCGTGTCGAATCGCCGTTACATTGACGACACTATTAAATAGGTCATTCTATACGAGATACTGATATTAAAGACAACTCTAATAAGCTGGTTCATTTTGAAAATTGAACATGACAACTACAGTATCAGTGTAGAAGGTATAAATAATTCGACCGGAGATCTTAGTGAGTTCACACAAATACATACGACATTCATTTCAGACAGGTTATAATATAATTGATAAAGTTTATATAAACACGTACATGCAACCACAAAGTTACAGGCGAGTAATCAGAACGACATACACATAGAGAGCACAAGTGAAGAAGTGTACTGATTTGAACATCAAACGTGTGTTATGGTTGTGATGAAGTGTGTCGGTACGGGTGTGGGTGTGGGTGTGGGTGTGCGCGTGTTAGTGGGTGACGTCACGGTGGTGTGATGAGATGGGAAGCGTGATGCGGGCGGAGCGAAGCGGACCGTCGGGAGGTCGGTGTGCACAACATTGACATACTTGAGGGAGCGTTACCATATGCGAATCCTCGGTTTGGGCGGCGGCCGTCTGCTCGCCAGCGCAGGATGAAAATAAACGGACAACTTCACAAACACGCCCAAACAACAACTTTGTATTGTGTTCAGTAAATACATTAATGCTTGACAGGGTGCCCACCGCGCACCGTACACCGACCTGCGTTACAGTGTAGGTACTCACGCGATATTCAGGTGCGTCACCTGCGGCGCAATATTTCGCTTCAATACTCTAATTAATGACAATATGTATTATATATATTTTTAAGTATCGTTAGTATGGCAAATGTCGTTTTGTAACAAGCAACATCTTCATTATTATACTGTACGCATTCAATATTCATTACAATATCTAGGAATCAAATTTTACTTTATACATGATTTTACAATTTTATAACATTAATTGTTATCATAGGTATCATACCCCATGCATATTGAACTCCAAAGAAAAGATTGCAACAGACTATATACTTTGAAAATAATCGGCCAAACACATAGGTCTGGTCAGGTCTAATCCAGTGTAGTAGCTTTAATAAGTCAACCAGTGGTAAAGTGATAGCTACTAGTGTGTATTATGTCACCAGTTGGAACATTTTTACATTTGCATATAAAAGTATCTAACTGGACCAATTAGTCAAATGTCTCCAACAAATGTCAAATGTCGACAATAATGTGTTTGAACGACGTATAGGATGATTGACAATACTCTAGACTTCTAGAAAATCTAACTTCATTTGTAGGGGAGATATGCACTCTTATTAAGACGTCAAACTTTAACAATAACAATAGCAGAGCTACGTGATTCATTTTTGCATACACACTGTACATGAACCAGCAACATCCTTCAGGCCCTCGTTCACAACTTGGAATTTCTGTCATGAAAATACTGACACTGCTGACAATTACACAGAATTATTAGTCAATTACAGAGATTACCATTGGCCCTTTTACGATTTAAACAAGGCCTTAGTCCTCCATTATCAGTAGTCCATAAACTCAAAAATGAAAATTATGCAAGTCCTTGACTGGCTCATAATATGAACAATCATTTTATAATCTCATGGCAATGTAAGCTACAGAGGTGCCCTCATTGTGAAAAACTTTTGTTTTTGAGGCAGTTCATTGTTGGCTGCCAAAGATGAATCCGAACATGTTACTCAACATATTCCTGTACTTTCGTACATGGAAACAATATTAAACCAATGGAAGAACCAAGGATATAAATCCTGACAGGGTACACAGAGGAGGCACAACTGAAATATACTCTGTCAAAATTATTTCATGACACATCTACTTAATTTGTATTAATTAAATATTAAGTTATGAATCTCATTACATATCAGTTAACACAATGTGAGTGTGTGTAATGGTTCAAACGTGTGTATAATCTTATCTGGTCGTCAGGGGACTGTGCACTATAATAGAGTATTCACATGTCAAGGATGCGCGGTGATGCTCTGCCCCAATTACAAAGAGCAGGGGGAGTGTTTTTCCTGCGGCTTTTCTGACCTACCCCGACTTACAATCGACACATTAAGCATTATCGTAGTTGCTATTGATTTTTCATTTGTATTTTTGTAATTCCATCCATCCATCAGCCTACTAACGTCCACTGTTGGACACAGACCTCCCCCAATCTACGCCACTGACCAGTCCTGAACCTTCTGAATCCAGCGCAAGCCCGCTGTCTTCTTTAGGTCGTCAGTCCACCTGGTCGGAGGGCGCAATGCACTCCTTTTACCGGCGTGGTCTCCATTCCTTTCTTTTGTATTTTAGTTATTAATGTTTATAATATAGATATAACATAAACATGTTTATAATGTCATATATTTACAGATTAACACGCTTATAATTGCACATCAAGGGTATTTACTGAATCCGCGTGTACTGAAAATATAAAAATAATGATTATAACGAAGGTTATCAAATATAAAGCATAATTATATTAACTGATGACATATTTAGTAATTCAATGAATTGATTTATTTTAATTATATAATTATAAATTTGACATTCTGCATGATTATATGTATATATAAAATTGCACACTCGTACATGTTAAAAAAATATTTTGTATTTATATTTTGTATTACCTTATCTTGCAAACAATAAATGAATTATGAAACATTTGCTCAACATAACGTTCTAGAGACGCAACAATGACGTCACACTGTGTTTAAGTCACTGAACACTGAACGGCCTGTACTGTGCGCCGCTAGTATCATTAACCTGACAGATACTGCTGTATTCTTTCGTATTACTGCTACCACTTGTATGCCGTGAAGAACGGAGTGACTAATTTGAGTCATTTTGAACTTTATAGAATTAGAATTATTAAAATGAAATCTATGTAAAACTATTTTGGGGTCATGCTGTAAATTTGACTAAACTGATACGACAACGTCACTTATTATGTTATACCGTTGTCAAACACTGACATCGCAACCGTGTTTCAGGTTAATGATAATAACCGCGAGCGAAAGAGACAATTCGGTTGTCAATAATGCGTAGGTATACCCTGTGACGTTACATTGTAAGAACGTCATGTTGTGCATGTGTGAGTAACCTTGATGCACAGTCATAAGCGTGTTGTTATATAGGTAACTCCGTTAATAAGTTCATTAAGCGAGCTCTCAGTATAAGTGGTGTTAGTGAGAACGATACTAACTTAAATGTGGCGTGGTGGTGGTCCTGGCGCGGCGCGAGCGGCGTGGCGAGCGGCGTGGCGAGCGGCGTGGCGGCGGGCGAGGCGGCCGGCCGCTTCTTGAGCGCCGACTTGAGCGGCACCGCGTTGAACAGCGGCTCCTTCGGCGGGATCTCCTCCACGCGGGACGTGTCCGCCGCGTCCGCCTCCGACTCCGACCCCTCCTCCTCCTCTTCCGCTAACATTACAACACTTGTTACTTTACAACATATAACATATACATACAGTACGGAACACTTATAATATTTTACTTTATTTTATATATTGAATGAAAAAAAACTGAGCTTGTCCACCTGCGTCCCACATACCACCCCTCATGACGTTAAAAACCGCCACTTTAGCTTTCATTACACAGACTGATTCAAACTACATCATCAAACCCGCTCGGTGGCATCATTCTATTGTCATTTGGAGTGAACATATTGAGTGCCCATTAAAATGACAACTATGTCAACTGTGATATTAAAATATAGCCCGCATTCGTCTCATGGCGATTGTAAGCCGGCTACAGAGGCGTGCAGCAGAACATGCTGTATGTGTACCGTGCCTTTTTACAATACACACTCAAATCACAAGGTATTGGCGCCCACGACGAAATAAACAATTTTCATTTCACAAAGCAATCAATTTTCGACCTAATTCAATGCCAAATGGGGATCTAAAACGACCTGCATTAGAATATTTTCTTCAGACTAACTGTATCACACATGCATCACCAAAAGTTTGTAGTAATTTAAAGTAAGTAAAACACTAAAAACTACAATCACTAAACCAAAATGGGAATTTTGCTATTTACCAAAACGAAATGCTTAATAAGCTACAGCTACAACCGTCTCAGAGCGTTCATTGTCGCCAGCCACGACGCTGTGCGACAGCGCACAGCCGGTCGACCCGGCCTGCATCAGTCACTGACAGTAATCAACGGTTATTATTTCAATAGTATAGCTACTTTAAAGCTGCAGTCACTTCTCCCGTTATTTCTGTTTACTCCACTGTCGTCATAGCAAACTAATATGTATGAACGAAATATTTTAACACAGCAATGACAAAATGTATCAATATACAGTATTCTATATTCAATAATAATAAGGTATATGTTATTATATTATATTAAGGATGACTATGTATTAGTGACAGTGTCATGTGTGGGTGAGGACACGTCGAAGCGGCGTGCGTGCGTCGACGACGAACGTACACATCTCGGTCAAATTAGATCGGTGGTTTATTATTTCATATTCATAATATATTAATAACCGAAATTAACTTGGGATGCCCTGGCTACAGTTAACATTAATATTATCCACACAACAATAAATACTACTTGTATTTCGTACATTTACTAAAAACAGATACCTTCGTTAAGGTTTGCTTCATGACACTGCCATTCTCTTTCGGACTGTTTTCTTCGTATTTATTAAAATAAGACTCCAAATTTAATGTAATTTTATAGTTAAACCTCAACGGTGAACGTCATTGACAACGTCGTATAAAACAAAACAACGTAGATTTCTACAATAAAATAATAACATAGTTCGACTAATAAGTAAACGTATGAGGCGACTTAATCTGGCTTAGTTAAAGACTTTACTTCGACCACAGCCCGAACTAGACATCAACTACAGGCGAAAGCTACATTTACATCATATGTATAATATATATGTATTGTATATCGCTTACGAACTTCCACAAACATACATAATAATGATACCAGGGCCAAATGATGGCCTAGGTTGGTGGTTGGTTGGTGCCGAACGATAGTCACACACGTACTTGTTGACCTCTGGCGTCAGATTTAGAGCTTCAAATATGAGACATGTTTCCATCACGAGGGGTACAACTAAACACATGTATTGGAGTTATACAACCACGTTAATGTATGTCCAGCTCATCACCTGAACCACCTCAGAACGAGCTGTCGTGCACGATCAATTACAAACAGTCATTTGTCTTTAAAAGTATCTCTCTATAAGCTATTCCTGTCTTTGAATTCGATAGCATTTTTAATTATGTGTGCTTTTTTTACATAGCTTTAATTAATGTGTGACTACAACACGATCCCACTTGATTGTACGGGGGCCTGTAATCTGTAACTCCTCATGTTTCAAATGACTCTTGTCTTGGACAGATTATACTTGTACTTCATTATACTAGACCAGAAAAACCGACTATGGTAATTTATTTCACTTCATCACGATATGAGATATAAAGAACAAAGCAATTAATAAATGAACATCTGTACTGATATTGATTTTATATTTTTGTATGTTTGTAACAAATAAACTCAGCGACTACATACAAGAGCTATTTCCGAAATACTTCTATCATTGTAATGCTACATTATCGCCGAGTGACATAGGCTATATTAACAGCGAGAAAAAGGGCGTGCAACTATATAAAATAAAGTGCGTGGCTCAAACATGCAGTTAAACAATAAATGTCTATTCGGGTGACGAGTACGTTAAATATTTAACCTGCATACAGATTATTACAGACACAACATGTAAATCTGCAAGAAAATGACATAAAGCATTCCATGAGGTTGACTCGTTGATCTATGAGTGAGGTGATGCATCTCAAAGTGTAGCAATTGTTGTTCAACAAATATACACACAGTTGCAGAACTAAATATGGAATTTGAACAGTAATAAAACATAATAAGTGAATAACACAGGCGTGTATATACAATACAAATATTAAAATTAATGTATGCATGTAAATAGCATTAAAATATTAAATAAACCCGTCGATGCTGTGTTGAGAACCAACAGCATTAAGCACGACACGACCCGCCATTGACTATTTTACGTTGTAATGTCATTTATTAGAATGACACAATACATATTTTAATACATTAATGTAAAGCCATCCATACAGTGTGTTGCTTAAATCAATAGCGTACGATAGTTTGAAGGTAACAGATGTGAACAGCAGTATTTGGCACCAGCGTTGAACCGCATCGCTCCATCGACTACACCTCGCAATCATTTATTACTAAATGCGCTATAACTCTCCTGCCATATGAAAATAATGTATTCTAATATTGTTCAATTAAAAATGTTGCATTGTCTGATCGAGGAAGCCGCGCCGTAGATGAAGAGTGCTTACAGTCCGAGAGGTTGTGATGTGCGAGGTGTTGGTGGTGGTGCCTGGTTGGGCTGGGCGAGCTGAACATGGGCGGCGGCGGGATGGGCCCGATCTCCGACACGGCGATGGGCGGCTCCGGCAGGTCGGACAGCATCAGCTGCTCCTCCGCGCTGCCGTCGCCGCCCTCCACGCCGCCCACGCCGCCCACGCCGCCGTAACCACTTACTGAAATGACCACAGGCAATACTGTCATCTCCACTCATCCAACGGCAGACGACGATAGGTGGTACTGTTTCTATATCTCAACTATTTGTAAATCATAATGTCTTTCGAGGTAACAGCGTTAAAATATTAAGCGGTGGAAGAATTTAAAGAAATATGTATTATATATTAATAAAACGATAAATACAAACATAAACACACTCACACATACACATTATGTAAACAATCACACTGAGACAAACTTTTTAAAAGCATTAAATTATTAATATAAAAGTTTGTATATGTTAGTGGTTAGACCGACTATCAAAATTTAATGATTCGCCCAACTGTGGTTTCAGTTCATCTCAAAACTCCAAAAGTCTTCCAAAATACATAGTTTGGGTAAGTTGTATAAAACGCAAGCAGTATTAGGGTTATAAAATGTGTGAAACCAGTGATACAATAAACCTCACCAGACGTCCAACTGTGAACCTGTGGTCGTTGCACCTAACTTAACGAGCGTGTTGTCATACAACATTAGAGTTAAAGTATTAGGGAAGCTTGGCACGCGATCAATAGTTTTACAACTGATGGTGGTCCAGTAGTGACGACGGTCGCCGAGTATAGAAGCAGTTAATTCATACACTCCGCAAACACGGATTCCTGATGCGAAAGTGCGAGTGTGTGCGCGTTTCTTTATTGAATTGTAAGGAAAAAAAGTGTATAGATATGTATGTGGATAGGAGCAGTAGTGATGACATGTAACTGACCGTCTCCGGGATAACAGATCCGGCGCGGCAGCTTCCCCGCCGTCAGGGAGTTGGGTCGCTCGGGCCGCACCAGCTCACCGCCATTCTCCAACTTGTCTTTTTTTGGTTCTGAAAGTAATTAATACACATCACTTAGCTTATTTATGTGTTAACAACATATGGACCTATGCATTTGATATTACATTTTGTTCATAAAATCTCAGTGATGAACAAGCCATTTTTTTCTACTTTTGCCACAAGGCCAAGCCAGGTGCTAAAGTAGAGACCATCCCTTTGTTCATTTTGATAAGGACCAAGTTAAGCTTACAACCTGCAACCGGCTCTGATATTAATTTCATAAGTAACTAGCTGTTTTCAAATATGTCACTATTGCAAGCAACTGACACTACTCCTTCATACTGTATTCTCCATGATACATACATTTCTTTTGTTTACGACTACGTAGCCTGCCAACTACTACACGTTTAATGTATTCTAGTCTTTTACCATAAATAATCAATACACGCGCGGAGATAAGAGCGGATGGCAAAATAATGCACCGGCACTGTTGTTTCCAAACTTAGTTTGGATAAATCACAGCTATGGGTCTGTACATCGCACGCGGCGTCTAGTATAGAGTCGATTGGTATGAGGTGGGATCCCTTGGAATCCCGCTATTGTATCTTTACTTCAATGGTTGTCAATAAACGTAGTAGATAAATCTTGTCGCCCTCCCTGGCTCCACCGTCCGCATCTTGTCCAGAACTGGGCATGATAGATGTATCGTCATAAACATTTTGACCTACTTCCGTAGTCTGTCAGGAAATGTATGGTTTGGGTGAATATTGTGGTGATCAGGAGGCGGTGGTGGAGTCGGCAGCAGCGCGTCAGGCGCGACGTCGTTAGCGCTATTAATAGGTGACAGCCGGCCGGCGGCACGCGCCTCCATTCACCGCCGGCGCCGGCTCCAAGGCCTTGCCGTCCTCCTATTATTAACTCAAACTGATTCGCACCATCACACACCACTACTTGTATTTTTTCTCAGCTGGCAGCCGTTCGACGCCGTCGACGACGACGAGCAGTATTGAGTCACGTCAACGCAATCAGATATCGAGTGAGGAGCTGCACCACAGTTTAAGGACCATTCAAGTTCGTTTTAAGACTTTTAAACATCATTCTGATCGACAGAGGAAATCATGGCACCAGTTCCTTTCGCTAGCAGCCAGTAGACCCTATGACATTTATTTCTGTGGATAATTCCACCTTACATTACATAATTCCACCTCACCGTTATACTGACACAATGCACAAATGTAAAAACGATCGTGTCGCAGTACAAGTTGGGTCCTCGTAGAGGCCTCTCGTTAAAAGTTACGAATTATTACCGGCGTGTAGGCGGCGGGTAGAGTCCTTCTAAAACTTTCGACAACTGTTGACGTAATTAGTAAAAAGCTTATTAATAAAAGCACAGCTAACGATATTTTTTCAAGCGCATTATGTTCCCCGCCAAAGCCACCTTCGTTAACTATTCCAATGAGCGTGCTGCTCGAGCCAGTATTTCATTGATCTAGTTAAGTGTGTCTCAATAAAAATCAAACCGATTAGAAATCTGCATGTTGCAATATGTCGGTGCGCGCACCAGTTACACTACATTTTTTGTCGCAAGTCAAACGGATTTGCAATTAATATCGATTAATTAGTAAAAAAATCATTTGGAAACGAATTAGCTAATCAATATTAAAATATAGGAGATAGTGTAATTTACTTAAAAGTTCATTACAGTGACGCTGATTGTATTTGTGTATTAGTTGCCTGTTTCCGCTGGTGTAGGTTTAAATAAACACTAGTGAACTTATTCTAATACATTCTTCACTTTCCAAACTACTAAAGATCTGCGAAAATTTATAATAAAACAAACCAATAAAAGTGTCTTCATGTTTGGTAATATGGTATAAATTCTCCTATAAAAATGATATATTTGATAGCTTTACTAGTATCAAAAGGGCGGGGAACTAAACGAATGTAGTGTCGCTGACAAAATGGAGTGGCGAGAGTGACGGAGGCTCTATCGCGGTCCTACGAGCGGCGCAACCTTCAACAAATGTTGAAAGGTTAACTCGGTGCCGACATGAGAGGTCAGCGTTGCCAATTTAGGAATCACAGCCTCATTTATAAATCACTAGCCACCGCCAGGGTCTGGCCGCGCCGCACTTCACGGCCGCAGGGAATATTTATTACAATCACAATCACTAACAGATTTTACCCCATTTATCGGATATACCCTCAACCTCATTTTATATTATTTCATACAAGAAACATTTTTTTTCGTCACTTGATTACGACTTTCCATAATAAATGTAATAAATAAATGAGATTAAAAACTATATGGAAATACGATTCCATTTCCATAAAAGTCGAATAAAATGATCGAGCGACGTGACACCTCATTACAGACACACCGACAGCCCGCTACAATCTCTACAATAGATATTTAAAATGTCAATTGTGCCAAACTAGTGTTGTTACTTCTTCCTGTTGTTTAATTATTGTCGGCTCTACAGAGCCTACGTTATTACTTAATTAAACAATAACTTACCCCACTACACATAATTGGTTCCGCCCCTGAGCTCGGGGAGACGATTTATTACTTTTAGCCTTCATTCAGTCCCATCTTTACTACCAAATAGTCATAAACCTCTGTACAGTCGTAACTCTAACGGCCTTTAGAGCCTATATTTTATGTCGCATTTGATTATGATAATGAAGTAACAAGGTCGTTTAGGCTTCGCCTCTGTTCGTTTACTATTTTATTATCATTCAAGGTGCAATTGTTCTTTGATCAGGTTGTGCGCTCTCAAGTTTGACGGGAGTTATTCAACAGGCTGGGGCGGCGCGTGGGACGGCGCGCCGGGCGGCCAGCGGCCGGATCGATGCCGTGCCCTTGGACGAGCCACCCTCGAACCCGAATGCTCCATCCGGTGCCCGTTATGTAACCTGTCCTAACTTCCTCCACCTGGCTGTATTAATAGCGCTACACCGCTACCTGCATAATTCTCGATGCTGACACGTAAGCTACATATATTTACTTCCCGTATTAAAATACGTAAATAGCTACTTAAATAAGCACTTTACCTATATTCGTAGTAAATAATTTATTTAGGAATACAAAACTACAGAGTAGAATTTGTTACCGCACCTACATTCTAAACAAAACAATCAGGAAACACAAGATTAAAACTCCGGTAATCCATCATCTACACGTTCTCGGGAGTCGTTGGAGCACGCTGACGTAACAAGAGAAACATGCCAATAATTTGAAGGATGGAACTCCTCGCACCGGCGGTACACAATGTCAAGTGTACGCGTACCGCAGACGAGCCGCTGGCACCGCTCGCGGCACCTCGAGCGCGTCCACGTCCTCGGCTACTGGCTCGTTCAAAATATACGGCGCCCGTGTCACACTAACATCGTTACCAATATTTCAATGCTCACACTACAACACGCTACGATCTGCTCTACTCATGTTGAATCAGACGACGACGAATGTTTTTTATGCGCTCTTATGAAGATCGAAACAACTTTGAAATGTCTGTTTCGCAACATTTACATTATAAATTCCATGTTGTTTCCCATCACATCTGAAGAAGGTACAATCAAAAACATTTTCTTACATCATTAGAGTAAGGTCGATTAGTCGTGAGGGAAGTAGGTTTAAAATCAAAACATAACACGTAACATAACGAACGTCCCGTCTTTGTTAAACCACTGACGACGATGCCGCGATGATGAGTTGCGAGTGGGCGGACGGAGCCGCGTGACGTGCCGCTGCGATCGGACATAAAAAACGACACTAAAAGGCCGCAGGCGTGACGTCAAAAATTATTACCAAATCTGTAAACAAACACAACCGAAAATAAATTTTCCAAAATATTGATGGTCTCATTACTAATTCCTCCTCTGCCTTAAATATTGCTTTTATATTTCAATCAAATCATTTCACAATTTTTGTACAGCGCCATTTATGTACGACCTAGTTATGTACGAGTACGTATTTATTTTTAAAGTATTTACCATTGAAATGGTATGAGCCAGAAATAACTTGAATATTTTCATTCGTCATCCCGCGGCCTCACACCACGCAGCGACGACAGGAATTCGACATCATGCGACACGAGGCGACAGATATTATAAGGCAACGTACTGTCCGTGAAACCTGCAAGACAGACTCCTACACCGGGGTATGGGATTGTGCAGGCGTTTATTATACATTTGTGTTAATTGTTAAAAATTAATAAGTAATTAGATAATTTAAAAAATAATAATAAAATTGATTGGTTTCAGAACCGATAAAGAAGCAAACCAAAAAAGTCTATCACGGGAAAGCGTGTATGTATGTTATAGTGTAAGTGTAAAAAAGTCGGAAAATAGTTTTATTTAAAGATCCGGTCTTTAAAAAGAATGGGTGCAAATGATGTGCATCGCGGACAAAAGGTTTAATGGAGCGGTGATGTGATAACGACGGCTGCGGCGGAGCAGCGGAGCAGCGGAAACTGTGGAGAGGTCAAGGGCGGGCCGCGGCCGCGACCGCCATCCTTCACTACTGCTGCCTCGGATTCTTCTATTTGTAGAATTCTTTTGTAGCTTTATAAAAAAAACGGCTTAAAAAATCCAATTACTTGCTTCCATTAACAGCCCTATCTGAATCATCGTCTCTGTAAAGAAACTGAAATGAACCTCCCTATAATTACATTTATAATAAACAATTAGATAAGATTCGCTATCCTCGTGCAGACGAACGGCACCTGATAACACACGTTCCTACGCACTGCTCTCTCAAGGCTAATAAATGAGACGCTCATTATATTAGGTTCGGAATGTGGTGACTGACATTAAAATGGCGTGCGGCGGCACGCAAATACTTGCGCGAGGCCAGGCCTTCCACGGATGTCTACTACTTGTGTACCCGTACATGTTGCAACATTAACCATTATGAAATCAAGCGATTAATTGACGTATCCGGATCGCAAGTAACATATCATGTTACGAAAAAACTGCAAATCACGCTTGACGACTTGTCTTAACGACGTGTTTCTAATATAATCGACTAGCGAGAGTGGTCGGGCCACAGCACCCATTAAACACTTGGAGAGCCGCAACGCGTCAGCCACTCGCAGTAATACAGCTAAAGTACTCAGAACTTGTTTTGCCTTAGGCCACTACTCTCTACTGAAAAATCATTTTCATTTCCTGAAATGATGAAAAGATGTTTATTATATTTTCTACTCAGTATTATAAAAATGATAAAAAAGTCATTATTACTTTTGAAAAGTTTGCCTGAAAGAATGTCCGGAGCTCTCCAAACAATGAAAATTATGATTACTTTCCAAGTTGAAAGCAAAGAAAACGTATTTCAGTTTTACGCAAGTGCCATTAAAGACACCGCAACGCTGTTTTAATTTTACAACACTAATTAAAACAGAAAGAGACAGAACGATCCAAACTCTATCTCAAAGATACCTTAAGTTTGGTTCGCTTGTAATTGAGAATACATAATTAGTGACTACTACATACTATGAGGCGAGGCGAGGCGAGGAGTACGGGTAATAGCTTTAAAAATGTAGGCAATAACCCTCCACCCGCACAGTTTGAAAGCGACAGTGAATATTTAATTTCAGAAGCGCTGGAGAGGTTCAGGCCAAGAATGTGTTGTAATATATGTTAGTCAGGCTTAGAAAGGCTTTGACTCGGCGCGGCACCGCGCGCCGTGGGCGGGCTCGCCTCCTCAGTCCTCACCACACCTTCACTAACGGCACATTGCCATTATATTCTGATCCCTCAGCACCAAAGCATTTATAATATCCTTTTGTTATGTTTGCTTTACTTTTATATTTAAATCAACGTAGCTTGTTGCTTACTAAATATTTATACCTGTAGGGAATTTACCGTTCACATTGATCTACAAATAGTGTGCTACCATAATATTTTGCGTGGTACCGGGGCAGAGGAACAGTCTCTGCTATCCCTGTCAACTACTACAATCGGGATTTTTTTGTAAGAGAAACAGTTGTACTTCTCATCCAAATGAAGCCGCTGACGAAAAACTAGCTTTATAGTAATAATGTGAGAACATGTCGCTACATGTGCAGCCGCACTCTAACCGATTCATTAACGTTTTATTTCCTTCTTCGTGATACCATTTGTTTCTAATGTTTGTATCGATTTACAAAAACGAGTTCGACATATTAGCAAACTTTCAAATAAGGATCGAAATCATGATTCAGAGACTGTAGCGGTTGACACCCATAAGGTCAGACCTTGAACTGACCTCCTGAGAGGAGGTGGAGCCGCGGGCTGCCGTCTTATCAATATAATCAACTCCACACCTATTGTACGCCGAAGTGGAACGGGAAGTGCGCTCATTTGTTATTCATTACAATTATATTGAACTTTAATGAAGTGGCGAGTGATTCGGTGAATTCATAAACGATACCCATTTGACGGGTTAATGTTCTGTACTGTTATGCAGTGTAATGTAAAAATATTTCATTTGCACAAAGAGTGCATGTATGCATGAATTTGGTTTTGTTTAATGAGTTACGCATTCAAGTTAGTGATGCCATTTAATGAGAAGATAAGTACTTGTAATAAAAGAACGAAACAAAGGAATCGTAGGATCGTGCGTGCGGTGATGAGATCGAGACATTGACATTGAAGATGTAGGTCACGGGTGCGGAGAAGACGTCGGCGAGCGCGCGCGGTGGTGGTGGCGGTGGACGATGGCGGTGAGTGGGGTACCGTGGGTGCGCGCGAAGAGCGTCAGGTTGGAGGAGTGCCTGGGCACGGGGGACTTGCGGCGCACGTAGTAGTGGTCGTGGCGCTGCGGCGGCGGCGGCGGCACGAAGGGCGGCGGCGGCGGCAGGCGCGCGGGCCGTCGTCGCGCGCCGCCTGCGAACGCGTCCATGGCTGCGAGCGTCCCGACGTCGCTCATGCTCGCGGCGCGCTCGCTGCTCCCACACTGCGCCGGGTGCGGATCGTTACCCCGCACCCCGCACCACACCCCGCACCGCACCCCGCACCGCACCCCGCGCCGCGCGCGCTCTTCGATCGCCGCCCGCCCTCCGCGCCCAGCCGTCCGACCGCCCGGCCGCCCACACGCCGCTTCGCTTTGTTTTGAATTTTTAATTTAACGCCATTCATCTCACGCTCGAGCTCCGCCGAACGAGAAAACTAGATCCACTATGGTTTTTAAAGTTCAACGACCGACACTTATTTTATGGACTTGTAACCGTGCACAGGTACACAATGATATGTATCGACACGATGAGCCGCCTACCTGCATCATGCAGCACATAACGGGATCGGAGCAACAATTATATAAATGCATGAGGACTAGTGAACAAATGACGGCAGAGGAATCTTCAATTGTTCTAGGACTCTGCGTGTCGTACAGCTTGCTCCGCAGATCAGTGAACCCAGGAGGTAACCGAGTGTAACGCCCTTGAGAAACTTTGTAGGTTACACATAGCGCGGAGTTATTGAATAAAATTCGCTATCTGCCTCTCTTGCATTGTTTTATCTGCTCCTCCACTCCTCTAACTGCCGTTCTGCGCTTAGAAAGAACCGTTTAAAAAAACTTATTATTTGCAATAACAGCTAAATAACAGATATACCTACATATGTACAAATAAGTAGAGTGAGAGACCGTGTTCTGGGTTTCTGAAACTTCCGAGTGTGCAACGATATCACACTGCCTTGGAAGTTACAAAAATATTTAAATGAATTCAATATCAGGTGAGTGTTGGATTCTCAGTTGTCCTTAATACTTTATGACCAATCCTGACAAGCGTAATGTCTGAAGGTATATCGGTGAGCCCATCGCGTCACTGCGCGGACTACATATATGTATATGTGTTTGTGTGTATGTATGTATTATATTTATGTATGTTTATGTATTGTGAATTTAGTTCAATGGTTAGCTGTTAGAGAATGCATTAGCATTAAGCTCGCCATTTGCACTTATCTCTTGATCAATAAAGGTTAAATAAATAAATATACAGCATTCTGCACGCACGTACTGTGGTACACATTTACACATCGCCCTGTAACAATGTTTAGATTACAACAACGATATATGGAAGAGCATCGATATATTGGTATTTTGAAGACTAAATAGTTAAACCAACATTATATGTACATGCGTATTATTGTACAGGCATGTCCTTGAACTGGCTGAACGAATCTTTTGACATTTGGAGCATTTAAAATGTATCCAGGAATTTTATTATTAGGTGTCTAAGCATGAGTCAACGATAGAGCAACATTTAATACCTTCGACTTGATCGGGGATTCTCGAACCAAAACCAGGTGGACTTCTGGGGGTCCAACGAAGAATCGACGGGTAGACCGCCTTTGACGTAAACAAAAATCGGGGTTCAGGAAAAAATATGAATAAATTAGTATTCATGTGGAAACAAAATAAAATTTTATGTAAAATTGGTCGGATGGAGATTTTAATATATAAAACATTAAAATTTTTTTATGAATATAGTTTGAATTTTTTTTTATATTTTGACTAGAGTCCACCAACACAAGTCAAATCTTGAATGAGGTCTATGAGAAGAAAGTTTGAGAATCGCTCATCGTCAGGCTCACTAGACCAACCAACCAGACCAACCGGCCTGTCGCCGGGTCAAAATTTAAAAATGCTAAAATATATTATTATGTGCTACCATGCTCTCGTATTTAAGAGTTGTTGGAGTTCACAAAATCCATCTATTATAATAGTTTCAATCGTACTTCGGTCAGGTTCGTACTGAAAATCAGTGGCTGAGGCTGGCCATTACAACAGATCATTAGTATCCTCTTAATTGAATCGCTTCATTTAACAACGTCATGTAACAGTCGTTATTCATGCCAGTGTACAGTACCTGCATAGTAACAAATATATTTTCTTTTACTGAACAATCCGTAAACATGATGATATCATATCTACCTATAGCGTGAAGGACGTTCCGACCCCCAAGAAGCAGAAAATTACGTTGCACACGGGAACCAGGTGCCGGGGTGTGAACAGTCAATTTAGTAGTCTGTAGCGCTCTTATTGGTTACTAAATCGATGCGAATTCCATCTGAAATCTTTTTCATACAAAATTGAAAGTTAGTATGAAAAAAAAAATCAGATCGAATTTGCACCGATTATAGAAAGCTGTTATTTGGGATTGATATCACATGGTAGGATAAATTGACAAAAAATACAGGTTTAGTTCATATCTACCCCATCGTGTTACAGGTAGGTTTAGGTAGGTAGGTTTAATATAAACATGTGAATAACAGTTTTTGATTTAGGAATTCGTTTTCGAAATATTCAGTTTTTATCCCCTAAATAACTTGTTAAACGGTTAGTCCTGGAACCTTAGTTCTAACTTAGTGAAAGCCTATTCATTCTTGACTCTGAGTTATAAGTGCATTTATTAAACAATGATTCAGTATTGTTAATGTCAATGAACCCTATGTCAATAGATAAACGATCAAACTTCTGCTGCAGAACGGGTTGCACAAAAAACACTGGTGGCCTATGCTTTAGTATAAGGCACATTTAAATGTAGTTATATTAAACTTTCATGGAGATATAGAATATCGAGATGTGTCATACCTATTAAGAAACTGTCGATTACCTATTAGTACATAATTGAACGTAGTGTAAACATTAATAACGTCGCAGCACCGCAGCCATGACGCGCAAACAAAGCAAGTGTGTGGGGATCCGATAGTGTTAGTATCATTCCCGGCCGACCGCCCGGCCGACCAGCCCTAGCTCCCGACTGTATCTAAAGGTTATCGAGTGCGCGCCCAGCCTGCCCTGTACCCCGCTCGCCCTCCACTCAATATGTATAAAGAACAATGTTTGTTTGTTTGTTCTTTATAGACTGAAATGGTAGGAGATAAATCTCCTCTCTATTATGGCACCGTTTCGAAACGGTAATAGATTCCAAAACAATGACGTTCATAACAATATTGAAAACACCTACAGCACACAACGACTTGACTTTAAACTTGTCTTTAGCAACTTTGTTCAGTATTTTCGAGAAAGGGTTTTGGTAGCAAAATTATATGGTTAGGACACCAGGTTGATGAGTTAACGCGTAGCAACACGCGCCGGGTCCAGCTAGTGAAATATAAATCCGAAACGCAATATAATATGAAACGTAAACATAATCAAAGAAAGCATACCAACTTCTTTTCACAAATATAAAATCATTATTTTCAAGTGACTTTCAGAAAGTAATGCCAAAGCCGCATTAAGTGACCATTAGCAAGGCGGCTCTCTGGAGTATGTGGAGCGTGACTGCTGGAGCTGGGCGTGCTGTCAAAAACGAATGAGACCAACATTACCAGTTATTATTAATTATCAGCCAAAATAACCATTAACAAAAACACGTCCTCTTAAGAGGTGATGCAGTGGGTCAAGATTTACATGAGACGTTAGTAGTTAGAGCCATAGGAAGACCCAAGTACAATCTGTATGAAAATTCATCTTCCTTAGGTTGCGGTCTCAAAACTAAAATGAGTTTATGCTTTGAGGTCCAGGTATAGAAAGACATTTTTATAAACATTTTCTATGCACTTTACAGTACGCAGTCCCCACGCGAACGTGACAATCTGACAATTCAAGCGTTCGACACTTGTAATGCAGCTTATTGGCTATCTTCCATCGTAGTACCGTACAGTCCTATACAATATACACAGTATTAAATTATGCAATGAATTTTTATAGAGGCGTCGTTAAAAAAAATGGACCAGACCAGTACAGACCTGTAGACTGTTTTAATCGATGTATAATAGATAGATGGATGCAGGAGACGAGAAGGCTACAACGGCTATACCAAAGTTGGTAGATTGTACATATTTTGACAGGCCGCTTGGTCTAGTGGTTAGTGAACCTGACTACTACACCGGAGGTCGCGGGTTCGATTCCCATCAAGGTCAAACTTTTCTGTGATGAGCAGGAATGTTTGTTCTGTGTGTCTGAGTGTGTAATAGAAATATCTATTTAAATATGTATTTTAAAGTATATATGTAAGTTTATCAGTTGCCTGATCTCCATAGCACAAGCTAACGCTTAGTTTGGGGTCAGATGGCCGTGTGTCAGTTTATCCAAAGATATTTATTAAGAAGAAGATATTTATTCATTGTATTTGATAAGCGTAGAGTATATTTTTACCTGTCAAAGATGATGCCTCAATTTGAATTTAAAATAAAATTAAACGCGGCTTTTAATATTAAGGAAAACAAATGATTACTTAGTTAAAGTACAAACTCCGTCACATCAAAATGAAACACTGTTCTCTCCATCAAGTTTGAAGTGATAAATTTTGAAGAGCAGGGGGAGGAGGAGGAATCTACCGTCCAATTTACACCATCAAGTAAAAAAAATCCGGCTCTGCGTTTTAAAACCGCTGGAACGATTGTTTGAATAAAACCGAACCAAATCAAATTCCAATTTCGAATTCGTTTTCGCTCCAAGATTAATGCAGTTCTCCAGTTGACGGCTTTTTTTTCTTTATGCAAAAGTAAAATTTTGGATTTTCGTTCCACTTATGTAGAATACTTTTAAATTTTAATTGAAAGAGATAAGTGGAGTAATTCCAGCTTACTCGTATCTGTTTGGCATAGAGGAAGAGTTTTTATTGGAATCTAGTAAACCATGTTGCTCCAGTGCGGATTAATGGAGGGATTAGTGGCCAACCCAAGTGTCCGATGTACATATGCCGCCCGACGGCCTCCGACATGGCTTAACAAATGCTATCCAACGCTCATCAATGCTCATAAAATTTTTGCCACTAGCGATCACCCATCCTACCGACCGCGCCCGCTGTTACGTAACTTCTTCGATTATCTATAATCAAAACAAGCCGCCGGCCTATGAACACTTCAATTAATTTCATTGTAAATGATATAAAAATTACTCTTAATACCGCTACATTAAAAGCAGTATTAATTATAAACGTCTGCAAAAGTTATTTAATGTAAACCGCTGGAAATCTAATTAAATATGTTAATACATACTCCTTTCCCTGACGAATACTTCTTAAGAATTTTTAATTTTGCGGGCTCAGTCTTTAACTTGCCTCTGCTAACGAGATTAAAAAGCGCAGATTATTTTAGCTACGTTACCATGAAGACATACTGATATAAAGTTCTGTACCTCACAATTCAATAGAATGTTAACCACATACACATGTCATGTTTGTATGTAAACATCTTTTTCTAATTCTAAAACCCCATCCCTCTCCCTCCAGTCGCTAGGATTTCTGTCATGCGGGTGAATCGTGTGCAGAAAATTACTAAAAAACAAAAAAAAAAACTTTTTTTTTAAATTAGGCGCCGCCGACTTCATTAATTTTCTCTTTAACGAAGACGGGTTCTTGGTATTTTTTTTTTGTTTTTTAAACAATTTATTTCTTATTTGTTAGTAGATGTCGTCAGAACCCCTCGTTCTTCCTTCCACTTCGTTACAAATTCAACAGTAGGTCCTGTCAAGATTTCTTTTAAGGTATTAAAACACTCAAAAATGTATCAAACGGGACCAACTAGAACTCAAACTAGATATAACAGAGCTTGAATCATCTAATTAAGTAAAGCCGTCTTCCAGTAACACCTTACAAAATATAAACATATAATATCAACATATACCTTAAATAATATATACAGTCGAACAGAGAATATTCCTGTTTTGAAGTCTTGTCGTTTAATGAAGAAGTCATAGTTATCGACAGAGTCGATCTAATATGTTAACAAGGTGTAGGTTATGTATTTACCTAACATAAGTTAGCACTTGATTACGATCCCACCTGATGGTAAAATTTGACAACTGTATTGTTAACCGATGAGGAGTTCCAATGTCTGATGCTAATCCTGAACGTAGTATCAGGTCACGCCTATCATAAAAATACATTGTCATCAGGACGTAGAGTTGTGTAGGAGACAGTGTAAGCGGTAGTGGGTGTAATTAAGCTCTTCCATACATGTTACACCCGCATTCCCCTACATGTTACTCCCGTTAAGATTACGTACAGGTAAAATTCGTTTATTTTAAGAGCAAACAAGTCTCTAAATATCACCGTACAAAACACCGATATCGACCTCTTTAGCACCAAATTAGTGGAGTTACGACGTAAGTTAACCCTGAACTTTTTTCTTCAATATAAATGCATAATTTCTTTTTTTTTTTCATTCTTCATCTCATTCTTAATAATTTGTATTCGACCAATCTGTGAAAACTGTTAATTGGCTTTCCTGGTATACTTAATTTAACATAAAATCATAATATAGCTGTAAGTTTTCCTGTAAGAAATTAAATTAGCAAGATTTGACCCGAGTAACCAACAAACGAATAAACAAACTAATAATATACTAACATACTAATAAACAAATATATATAGCAAGTTAAATAAAAGCTTGTAATAAAAAACGTATCCTGGTTTCTCTCTTTATGTAAAAGGGTACATGTCGGAGTGAGTTCTAATTTGTGCTACAAATCAAAGCGACTGCAGTTACGTGACGCTGAGTGCTGGTTCTGCTCAAAGCGTGAATTCATTCAATGAAATATCTCTGCTGGAGTATTGAGGTTGACGCTAAAAGATGTCTCTGTTGATTTGCTCATAGCCCACTAGTGGGTATTCGTTTCCTCAATAGGTTTTGGCTGCTACAATCCTTTACTAATATTATAAATGCAAAAGAACGGGAAGGAGCATGACTCAAGGACGGGGAGAAAAGGAGGAGATCTGGCTCTCAAGCCACCAGCTGGAACAAGACGAATACTTTGGCTGTGGACTCAAGCAAAAGGGCAGTAGCCAGCCAGACGGGCTTTATAAAAAGATAATAATCCTTCTGCGAAGCCCTACCACCGAGTAAAGGTCTTCTGTACAGATAAAACTATCTCTGCGGTACGGCACAGAATAAATAAGAGTAAAATCAGGATTTGATACCAGACCCCTCGTTACAAGAGAAGACAATAGTGAAACCGCTACTCTATCACTACTCGCACCAATACGATCTCTGAACTACGAGTTGGAAATTGAAAAGGAAAGCTCAGGAGAGCATTACCAACTTTTCGAGTTAACTTCTTTTGTTAAAAACTAGTCAAATCGAATTGGTATGCAGCAATAGTTGAACTTTGAATGGAGCGGTAACCAGTCAACTGATAAATTGGTTTGAATAAATTGACACTAAGTACCTGTTCTTACTTGCAACAAGGGCGCGACAAAATGTTGCAAGTGAATATTTTACAAAGATTATCGTCCGAAATACAAACGGAAATGCAAAGAATAGGCAATGGTAAGGCAATGGAAAGCAATGGAAAGGCAAAGGGAAGGCAGGGTAAATCCAAAGTAAAGGTAACGTAAGGCAAGGAAAAGTCAAGGGCAATCGCAACAAAGTCGCAAACATGGTCAACGTCTGAAATAGTCGTCAGTGTGAATAAAACTATACATTATAGATTTTTAACCAGGTTTCTTTGTTATCGATATACGGACCAAAAATTTTTTTTTATGGGTTTCTAGTATGTCTGTCTATCTGTTCGAGCTTCACGCAAAAACCACTGGTATAGGATATGTTTGCTATAGGATATGTTTTATCCCAGGAAATGGCTTGTGTTCCCACAGGCTATGAGGTTAAA
>DWJZ01000066.1:0-48439 GCA_018249125.1 Asbolis capucinus
TGATTGTGCATTTAGCATATGATACTTTGTTTCTGTGTAACTTCTGTGTACTTGTAACTGTGCAACAATCGTTGGTAGACCAATAAAAATAAATAAATAAATATTTGCATTGAGTATTTATAAGTCAGTACTAGACGATTAAAACTGTTACAAAGATTCCAAACTATTCCTTTGTCATTTAACACTTGTTAGTTTTATAACCTAAATACTGCCAAACAAGCACTCCATGTGTCCTTTTTTCACTTTTTACCGACTTCAAAAAAGGAAGTATCCTTAGTACCTCACTCAATTCGTGTGTACGTTTTTTTTTTATTTTTATCTTGTATATGTTATCTCAGAACTTTTTCCGATTTCATTTTTTTTATGAAAGCTGGTTCTGGTCATGTGGTCTCATTTTATTTTAAGCGACATCTGTCGAGCCGTCTTTAGAGTCATTTTTAATTTTAATATATTTATTTTCCTTCTTTACCTCATAAATTTTTATTGGGTTTACTGACTTTAATGATTCTTTTTTATTCTAAAGGTAATACTTGTATCCTAGGTTTATGTAACTTTAACCGACGCATAATTTCATGTGATGCTGGGCGACATTTGTCAGATAATTTTTGAGTTATTACATTTAGAATACGTTGATAATGATTTCATTGTATTATTTGTCGGAGGCATTTGAAGTCGGTTTTTTTAATGTTAAAAATGATTATACGCAAAACACTCGAAAATTTTAACAGTTATTAATAGCAAGTAAAAAGTTAAGGAACGTAACAGAGGGTAAGGAAAGACGTCAAAAAAATATACACGCAAGGTGCTTGAACGTAAATATCGCACTTTGATTCGGTGACGTTTTTGTACGGGTCGAACTCTTACTTGACCGAATTTTGTCGTTAAATCTTCAATATATATATGAATAGCCACTTAAAACTTCTTGAAAGTTACCACTTCATTCAAGATTACTCACCATAAGAAAAAGGCACAGTATCTATGTTTTGAAAATAATCTTTATTGCAATTATTTTTGTAGTACCATCTCCGACTAAGAACATCTAACTAAAATTCCATGAAAGTTCCAGCTTGTTCTTCCAAAAACACCCATATCGATTTGAGAAAAAAACAAAGTATGAATTGAAAATTATTTGCAATTGCAAAAACCCTATAAATTTCAATTCCTTTCTCGAGCTATTCTGGAGTTCCTAAGCGGTAGAAGCGTACAAATTGGGCCGTACTGGCAAAGACAATGGTACCAACGGTTAGTAGATCGGGGTCACGGCGGGTCACGAATCGCCTGCCACCAGTTTGGGGTCAGCTGCCTCCGCGTCGGCTATGTGGAAATTATGGATTTACTAAACATTTATGGTGCTTTTTACTGCAATAAGGACATAAGTACGTACATATATGTATCTAGGGTGTACAATTGGTCGTGCCTCCTAAGCAATTTCTAAGGAGTAAACCCACGTAAGAGTCAATTATTTCACAATATAGTGGAGGAATCCAAGGGATTATGTCGAAGGGATTACAATTATAATTTAACAGACATAGTTTTGTTCATTCTGTTTAGCATATTAATTGTAATATTGCGTTATTAAGTTAATTAATGAATGCAGCCAAATTGCTATATTGCGAAGAAACTTGTTTCAGTAGTACCATTTTTTTATGTTATAGGCAAACGAGAATATCGATCACTTGGTGGTAGGTGTGTCCACCATCCGTGGACCTTAGCAAAAAGACTCTTTGCAACACCACTAATGTCACTATCGTTGCCTGTCCGGAAAGAAGTACGAGGGGAAGATAAAGGAAGAAAAGCAGTACATCGTTTATTAGCAACACCAATCACATACCAGTTTAGGACGGACGACAGTAGAAGAATGCGAAAGAGGGTACCTAAACCAGAGAAAGAAAACGACGTCATTGAATCATTTCGACATAATGAAGTAATATGTATCTTTTTTATAGTTCTAAAGGTCAAATGATTACAAGTAGCTCATATAAACTCACAATACACTGGCAGTATAGACGGATAGACTTATAAAATATGCAAGGTTTATAACGATTGTCTAACACTACCTACCACGGATAAGTAAAACTATAAATCAGTAAGAGCATTTGATATTTATGTGAACATAAAATATCCTGTAATAAATATCACTAACAATATCCCACAGTGCGTAGGTACCTTTTAATTAGAATATAATAAAGCTTACAACGACCACGTACAATTATGAACGGTTTATGTCAGAACGTATTCTGGAAAATCTAAGTTATTGTAGATAATCACACCATTATAACAAAATTATTATTATGATTATATAGTAAAATAACAAACAACAGACAATAATATGATAGTCGATGTGAACAATAATTGTATTCATAAATTTTTAGTTATAAAGAGAAATTTGGAAAAGCTTTTTACATTGCTAATTTAATATAAATAGAATATAACGTACAAACTATAATGATTACAGTTATTTTATTATTCATCAAAAATACATTTCATAATGCTGTAGCCGATCGCTGTATGTACGCGGAAGATCTGCCTTTCGTGCGAGAATCCAGAAATAGTTGATCCATGCCCTTATTATACCGCAGCAAAGCGGGAGTAACTCTTCGTCGTTAATGAGCGAAGAATAAAAGGCGATTACATTTGCCGCGCCTGCATCTGCTAATTCGTATCACCACCTCATTCTAGAGATTTAGGAACATGTCGCAAAGGTACGATTGATCAGGCCAAATGTTTTCTTTCACCACATGCAAGTCCATGTCAACAAGTTGACCAGTTGCGATTCGGTGTCGTGATCTCTTATCACAATTTCCATCCGGCTGGCCCACGTAGAATTCCACGCTGGACGTCGAGCACGATCTATCACAATTACGGATGTGGTGCTTAATCATATTATTCAATTAATTAACATTTACATGGCCAAGGTGATCGCTATTGTTTTGTCGCAGAGTTTAATTACGGAATTCTTGGTTGACGTAGGCGACATAAGTTTCTATTTTGCCGTGTACTGTTCTTGAAACGCCACTAATAATATGTAAATTGATTGAGAAGTACGTTTCAGTTTACGGATAGTTATCTAATTCATTAGACATTTAATAGCCAAGTCTTCGCAATGATGCAGCGAAATAATTATTATTTGTAGATGAATTGTATCTTCATAATTTTATCTCATTTTGATGATAAATTTTTTGGCGAATCACTGGATTGGAGTAGTTTCACTCAATCTTTATTCTTCTTCTTTATTCTTAATCTTATCAGAGAAATGCCGGTATTTCAAATGCATCTAGCGTTGCGTTAGTTTAACCAATTTGTCTGACGTTGCGTCAGTCGTTTCAAGTTTGTCGCGTTTAACGATGTTACATGCGACGTCAGCTCAAGTTGAATTATTGGTGTCTTTGAATGTAGAAATTATTCCGAAATTGAAATTAACATATATGCTTGCCAGCAAACGTATTATTGTAGGGTGAGATTTGTTTTATTGGAAACATGTTTTTCTATGTTCTATTTTCATAGGTATCTCAGTTGGTATGGTGATTTAGCTGATCTATGATTTCGTTTAAAACATATCGACAAATAAAAAAAACTAAGACCAGCCAAACGGAACCATAAATCCCCAAGCATCCCTATCAGAGGGGATAAGTTAACACAAAATCTCTGGTAACAAACCAAAGGCACTTCGTTACGGGTGTGCCCGAGTGACAGGTAACAAAACGCAAGGGAATGTCACATGGAATAAATCGAGCGTGAAAATAAAGCATCTAAGTGTCCCCATTTCGAGCTCGGACGCGGTACAACCCGAGCACAGCGCATCTTGATACCGTCCCGTCGTGGGAAACACAGAGCACTTCTCTCTCCGCGTGCTAATTTATTGCCCACCGCCTCACTACATGCGACTGACGACTCTATCCAGCCCGCAGCTGTCGTAAATCCAACTCGCAAATGAGAACTCGCGCGCCAAAATCTAATATGAGTGCGACAGCGACAGAGTGAAATATTCCGACGTCGCATTGCTCTTATTGGCGATGTGTTACAAGTTACAAGGCATTCGTTTGCTGCTTTTGTACTCGTTGGAAACTTAAAGTATCAATAGAGACTTGTTCTACAAATAATAAAGACATTTCTATACAGCATACTTGCACAGCGCTATATAATATCATAGAAACAAACTTTAAACATTTATTTGTCGATAAGATTAAGGCATTAAAATTGAATTGTAAATTGAATCGATCACATTACGCTGTAATCGTATTTGATTTATGTTTGAAGTTGTGGTTTTGATTTACTAAAATAATATTTTTGAAATATTGTTTGTACAACAACACAATTGCATAGAAATTAATAGTTGTTACATAAACACTATAGTTGGACTTCCGTTTAAATATGAAAATAAAGAATGAAAATACCAATTTTTTCTTTACATACTAACTTCAGAGATTGAGGTGGATCCTATAGAACTTATAAAGCTCAAGAAAAACTATTTTTTTTCGATAATAGATAATTTGTAAAAACCAACAGACAATTAAATTAAATATTTGTACATTACTTGTCACTTGTTACAATCACAGTATAAATAATTTGTTTAAATCATATGAAATCGGGCTAACCTTGTAATTAATGGAACACTTTGCAAGTTACAACACTAACAAAAGTAGGTAAGATTTATTATAAAACATCTAAGAAGGTGTACTAACTTCTATTCCAAGATTTATGAGGAAGTAAAAATTTTACGTCTGCTGTACCGCGTTTAGTATTCTTGCTTTATGTGCTAATTATATATAAGTTCATTAAATCTACATCTGGCTAGCTCTTGCTAGATTAAAACCCACATATTCTGTAACGCATTAGTCTTCACTGCCGTAACATATCTTTGATACACATCAAAGTTATTAATAACACAAAGAATCAAATTGCTTCTGTCTTAAGTAACTTACCTGTAACATTTTCAAATCTGCAATGTTTATTACTATAGGATAGGTACCTTATTTCATTATTTTCATTTCATGTTTTCGCCAACAAGACAGTCCTACATCAGCAGTTTCGGTTTTTAGCGTCATATAATCACCATGCAAATACATTATTTATTCAGGCACAAGAACAATACTTTACCATAGTCTTTTGCATTTGAAATTTGACATTATTACAATGAAGGTAGTCTAAAGGCTCGATACTGCAATCCATTGGCACTTACAATCAATCTCAAACCAGACAACAATCTGATTGGAACTCAGACGTAACCTGATGAAGTACTGCCACTCTTGTGAACTATCTGGGCTTCAACTTACAAGTTCCTCGAAATTGATGACTGAGGCCTTCCAATAAGCACATTGGATTACCTTTATTTGGTTACGCAATCATGACATCCAGTTATATTTCACTCACACGGTGCATACAGTAAATCAGATTACTAAATTGACTCTAACCGCTCACTTAGCGGTGGCATAAATAAATACGAGGCGTGCTAAATGATGCACGAATTTAGAAATATAGTTGGCGTGCCCTAGATGATTCTCCGTTTAATAAGACCGAGCTAACAGAATACGACTGCAAATAATTATTTCGGTGTTGCAAAAGTGCACATTTATAGATTTACTTCGAATTAAATATAATTCTAATAAAGCTCGTGTATGTGTTTCACTTTTATAACAAGGTTTCAGTAAGGAAAATATATTTTTTCTACACTGTCCCTCGTCCTTGAAGCCTATACCGATTTATACACACGAGTTGAGACGCGAATTTTGTTTTTCCGAATAAAAATAATCTTTATATGCTTTTCAATCAATCAATCAATCCAATTACAGATATCTTTGCAGTGGATATTCGACACTAGATGGAAGAGAATAGCAAGTACTACTTAAAAATAATATTAATGAATAAATGTTATCTGATTCGTGCGATCGTACTACTTGTACGTTCTTTTAAGTCAAGTATCTTATCATTCTTCGCGAACGCCCGACTGCCAGCATAGAATTGCAAATGGAACGTGTTTAAAAAGACCCATAATTATCGGGATTGAAGTTTTCCAATAATTAAATCGGAAGCGTTTCGCGTGCAAATTAATTGAGAAAGCCATTAGGTGTAGATAAATCGGTTTCAATTTCACGTCGCAATCCGGACCGGATCGGGCGCGTGCGCGGTCGCGATCGTATCTTATCGCCGATCGCGACGCGTCGCTTTGTCGTTGTCGGTCGCGGGACGCGTGTCCAATGGTGTCCAAACACTGTCCGCGACTGTCCCGGTGAGGACATGCGGGGCCGTACGTCCTTCTACCGTAATCAATCGCCAGTATTTCCAGGTTTCAACACGATAAAATTCATTTATATTGGAATAATACCATTACTAAGCATACTGATTGGTTGAGTTCATCAGTTATATAAGCTAAGCTGCATAAGATGTTATTGATAAATAGTTAAAATCTCCTCTAAAAATTGTTAAAATTCGCGTGAGATCTTTGTCTAAGATACCTTAATGTCTTCTAAAAATCTCTGGAAATATTGTTGGTTTGGGCAACGGCTGTATCAGGCATGGGCTTTTTGGAAAATGCGTTAGTTAAATGGTCAAATAAGCCGTAGAGGACTTTTTGACATTTCCCTGTTAAATCGATAAAATCTCCTCTAAAGAATGGATAATTTATCTCAAATCTTTTCCTCCGATCCAGATCTAAATGTCGTCTAAGAATCGTCGGAATAGCAATCATGTTCTAAATAAAATTTCATAACAATTGAAAAGATGCTAACTCGCAACGTTACCCAATATCCTATTGAAAGTAGTCTATAATTTACAAAGCGCAGCTGACATTATACTAAACGCCGGGGATAATTCCAATAATGTTTACCAACACCATTCATCACTCGTGGAAGGTTCGTACACGCGAATCGAAGAACAAAGAGATTTAGGGCAGTGTAACACGATCCTCCATATTGTTGTCGTGTGACGCAACAAATCTGTCGCATGGCAAGATGGCGGCGTGATCGAGAGTCGACAGCCGTGGATAAAGGATGCGCCCGCGCCGTGAAATCGCTCGTTACGGCAACGGGCAAATCTTATGTGTTCACTCGACGCTTGTTTCAAGAATTTTATGATGTTTGCACAGAGCTATACGATTTGTTGATGAGCAATCGTGTCAAGACAGAAACATTGCGCCAATGGCAATAAAATAGGAAGTAAAATTTAAGTTTAAAATACAATAGTAAAGAATCCATACCAACTAATTTAAAAAGGACCATTGGTTACTAAGCCAACAGTTGCTTCACTCAAAACAAAGCTTAGGGCTGGTTGTTCGTTTTTGTTTTTTATTGTAATAATAACAGCCATGCCCTAAATAACACAAGGCAAATACACCCTATTGTACAGGGCAGTGTAAAGTGTCGTTTCTTTTTAGTAAACTTTACAAGTACTGAAATAGGTTTACTCTATTACAGTTAAATTTATTTGCCTCTGTCGTCTAAAGAACTGAAATACGTACATCTGAGATAGCTTTAAACTAGTAACGAAAGCAGTGATACGTGAAAAATGTGTAAATAATTGTAAATTCATGGTAAACATTTAAGATCAAAAAGCGTCCCACGATGGCAAAACTTCGGTTCCTCAGAATCTTGATGAATTATTCAAAGACTGATTCGAGTACAGCGCTATTCAACGAGCAACGCCTTTTGCTTTAAATCAAAAATGTTGTACATTTATTCGCGGAGAGGCGCAATAAAGTACACGGTTCCCCTTCTGCCAGTGGTACAAATCTGATAACATCATCAGCTGTTGTTCGACGGCGACCTTTACATCCACCGGATGGCGAATGTTCCCGGCAACAGGCCTACGACACAGCAATACCGTTACAACCGCGAACTATAAATTCGCCACTTGACAAAATAATAGGGGAGTCGATAGTTGGACGCTATTAACGCCCAGAAAGATATATTGAGTCTACTCTTCTCAATCAGATACCTTAATACAGGCCGCGTCGTAATAGAAATTTCTCTCCGTTGGGAGATTTTAAGATAATTTCGATTAGAAACAACAATAGGACGATGGCGGTTTTGCATCGTATCGAGGCAATCTTTTATCGGTTGACTTTCCAATGTTTATTAAGAGGGAAACGATTTAACGGCCGTAATGTATGCGATGGAGATTAATGAGCGTAAGGTTAAAGTTAATCCGGACGTTGTTGAAACTGTAACGGAATAAATCTGGCCTCAGCAGGGTGGTATGTCCTTAATTATGATACCACGAGAGCTTGGACGGTCGACGGTCGATTGCAACGAAGGATACACTATAATATACTAACTTTTACAGTTTCTTAGGCTTTGGCTTGAGAATCATGAATACACAGAATACTAAAGATATATACAAATGTATCAAATTTTTTTGCATTTGCAAGCTGTTTTTACAAGCTTCTATTTAAATTGCAGTGTATGTTACTAAATTAAGTTTTGATTTGTTCGAGTTCAAATCTTGTAGGCTTAATTAGACCCACTTCCTCTTACATTAAGGAACTGAAATTTTGTATAAAGTTGCCATCTTGATGTAGATGTATTTTTATGATAAGCATGACCTGATACGTTCAGAATTGCCTCCAGAGAAGGGAACTCCTCAACGGTTAATAATACATTTAGGAAATTTTGTATTTATTACTATTAGGGCTCTATATAACTAACAGAAAAACACCTGCCGTGGGAAACGCACTACGATGTAGGAACCTCGGTCGTCCGTAACATCTCTCAATCCTAAGGGAACATTGCTATTATTCGGTATAAAATATATGCTAATTATTATAATTAAGTAATAACTGTGCCAAGTTCAATTGAAATCTTTTCACGGGGTTTCACATGATGCGCGGTCAAATAGACAGACAGCTATATATTTTCGAGTCCCATCTCCATATTTCATTGAATATACATTATTGAGTATTGAATATAAAGAAAAACTGCCCATAACATTCTATTAAAGTAGAAGTGAAGAGATTTTTAGATGCAATTTTATATGAATTTAATTTTGATAATCTAAATCGACACATTCACAGTCCAAACTCAAAGATTACACCAGTTACTGTCACCATAAATACGTTGTCGCAATAAAAATTGATAAAGTTCTGTAAAGACAGTTAACCATTCTAACATTCCCATCAACCGTAATAACCTTCTTTATTGAATAGCCGGTTATATATCAAGGAGACAGCAATATCTCCGACATTTACACCTCAGTTCAATCGACTTGAAATATGTATATTTAGATCGTTATTCCTGGCGTTAAATATAAATTTTGTTTCGCGTAATGTACTCTATGGAAATAATTGCGTGTCTCCATAATAGATGACCTCATGCAAAATTATTGTTATTCATAGTTTTATGATTATACTGAACGATGGTGTTAATATAAGGTCTCTAAAACATATAACAAGATCTATTAAAATATTTAAAAACACACGCTTTAATTTTAATTATATAGCCCCAATACAAAGAAACATAAAATTACAGTTTTAACCGTTGAGGAGTTTCGTTTTTTGGAGCCAATCCTGAACGTAGTATCAGCTCATGCGTATAACTAAAATGCATCATCAGGACGGAAGGCTTTAAAATTTCAGCACCGCAGTGTAAGAGGAAGTGGGTCTAATTACGCTTGCAAGATTTGACCAGAACACTTAATAAAAAATATATACAGACATGCACTGAAAGTTAAATAAAATCTTATCTGACAATGTGAGAGGATATAGGCCATAATGGTCATAAAAGCTAGAATAAGGCATCGATAGTATTTCTTATACACCATAACATAAAAAATGGTATAATAAGACAAAGATGTGTTGTTCTGTGTCGTCGTGTGTAGTTCTAAGTCATCATCGCCAAGCCATATCATATACACCAAGAGCCGTTTGACCGATCCAGTAACATAAAACTTTACACTCGCAATATGAGGGGTACAGAACCCAGCCACGCTGGCAAAGTGTGAATTGGTAGACGTAATTAATTCATACATACACAATAAATAACTTATGTTCGTGTGTAGTACTAAAATATTGAACTTTTAAACGGTAATTCCCGTCTCTGCGATCATTAGATCTAGCCGAGTGTCGCATGTGTCAGCGATGTAAGTGTCGACACTGCGCCACACTCTCGTATCTTGTGGGACCGTGTGTACGCTGTACAAGCCTATGTAAATTCAACGGAATAACCGTAAAGTTAGATGTGGCCTTAAAAGTAACATAATTTACTTTAGTTGTTGGTTAAACTGAAATAGGCACTCTATTCGATCTGTTATTCTTAGGTGTGAGTTTTATTTTCTAAGAATAACGTTAAATTGGATGTTTTTGACTTCAACCCTGTCCACTATTGAGTACGTATTTCTTCTCGTATCTGAGGAGGTCTAAGGTATACTTAAATGCGTATTAATTTTAGGAAGGTTCCAATTACCCTAATATCGGGAATTACATACCGAAGGCTTCCAAAGTGGTACATCGATGTAACTTTATGTTACCTCTGAAGCACGGAAGCGCTCGATTGACCACTGTATTATAGACACAAGCTGAGCTCTCAGTGATAAGTATCGAGTCATCATCATTGCAACACAGTGCCCAGTGCTGCGCTCTGGTTTAATCTCACATTGTGAGGGGTACCACGCTGGATAGGTGTAGGGACACACGTTACACATCTTCGGAAACTTTTTGGGAACTCTCAGGAGTGCCGGTCTTCTAACGATGTTCACCGAATCAGGTTAATTTACTTTGAGTAGGCTACATAGCTTAGAAATTAGAAGTGCGGTACTCTGTCTACCTAAGTAAAAAACAGTAGAGAAATGTTCTTAAGCACCGTTCGGAATAAGTCTCAATGAAGCCAACAATGAAATATATATAGACAACTTTCAGCACCCAGTGTGACACGACTAGAGAAATTCCTTGAAACCCAAAAATAATGATCAATGAACCCACAATCGAACCCGAAACATGCCATGCAACAAACATCGGGTTGTAGTAGAGGATGTTCTCGAACATTCACGGTCAAGCCTGTATAGATATATTTTACGGTCGCTGTTCGGAATTTACATAGTTCGGCTGGTACTAGCAAGATTAGCGGCACTATGTAAACTTTTTTAATCCTTTCATGGTATTGTGGCGATATAATAACCACTGATTATATTTTACAAGCGTGTTTCGTATGATCGGCAAAGTTAAGAGAACGATGGGTGACTGATAGTGGCAAAAAAATTCATGAGCCTTTCCGTGTTTCGGAGGGCACGTAAAGCAGTCGATCCCAGTTGTTATTAAATAGAAATTGTTAAGCATTATCGGATGCAAGGTCGGCAAGAAACTTCCGACTCCTGAGTTGACCACTTCACCAACGGAATCAAGTTATGGAGTATGCTCTATATCTCTTCAATATGAGGAGATACCCGTGCTCAGTTGTGGGTCGATAAATTGTTTTAAGCCATATTACTTAGAACGAGTTTTAATTTTTACTCTTCTTTAATAGAAAGATACCATTCTCCTTCTAAATACCAGAAAACGTAGCTCAAAATCAATCAAAATGAATAGATTCCTCGATTTTAAATGACATTTCAATTAAAAAATGCGATCACAATTATGGCAGTTATTGAAATGACAAGTTTCACTACTTATTAATGCTCAACTGGCAACCTTTAATTGGCTATCGTTTTATTATTAAGTGCCTATTAGATTTAGTGATAAAATTTTACGTTACATGGCGCACCAAACCCTTTGATATTCTCGATAAAATATGTCTAAATTCACAGAGTAATAACAAATACAGTCTTCATTTCAACATATACTAACCATGTTCCAATAACTGCAATTAGTCTGCAGTTAAAATATTATTACACACTAACAAGAAGCTTCTTGGTAAATAATGTAACCCAGATTGGACGTGATAAGGAAACCATGGACCCGTTATAGCCCTTAGGCTATTATATACTGTAATAAAATAATCTCTGTTTAATGAATATTTATGAAATTCCGCACAAATCCTGCATACCTTCTATACTTTCCGTATTTAATCCACACTAATAATAAATAAAATCTACACACAACTAATAATCCACACTAATAAAAATAAGAGAAAGATTTGCATTTTTGTATGTTTGTAACGAATAAACTCAAAAACTACTGATCCGATTTCAAAAATTCTTTCACCATTAGAATGCTACATTATCACTGAGTGACATAGTTTATATAAAATGGCTTTATATTTAAAATTTTATAGTTATAAATATACTAATAAATGTATAATAAATAATAAAAAATATAAAACAAATATTTTATTAATATATTTGTGAAAATCTAGGTGACACAAATAAGCGGCGTGCTTAATTCTGTACTAGCTAATCCGGTGTCACAGGGCGAAATGGAAGGTAGGCATACATATAAAAAAAAGGAAAACTACTGACAATAATATATATCCAACTCGATGTTACTCTCGGTTGGACATTAATGGGTTAAAAGCAATCTTATATTTTAATAAATAAATATCTCAGGACAACTAACACAGCCATCTAGTCTTAAACTAACCATTTTTGCTTGTACCATGGTGAACAGACAACTGAAAACATACACATATATTCATAAATATATACTTGTATAGATATTTTTATTACGCCCGGACACAGAACAAATATTCCTGCTCATCACAGAAAAGTTTGTTTTGGTTGGTTATCGAACCTACGACCACCGGCCTAACAGTCAGGTTCACTAACCATTAGCCCAACGTACCAGTCGATAGTAAGGAAAACTCTGCCACTGTATCCTCATACGTCATCTATTTTATTTATTTATAAATGCATCATACTCCTTGAAATGGTATAAATGGAATGCTAAAAGCCTTCTCTGCGAGGCAACCTTTAGTGTCGTGGTCCTTAAACGGTAGTCCACAGACCACTGCTGGTCCTGCAAAGAACCCAAAGTGGTTTGCGAAGCTATCCGAAAAATAATATAAATTTATTTCATTTAAATTTTACTTTACTTTTCATTTTACTTACTTTTCGTTGTAGGTACACCTGTAGACAAATTTTGTCAAATAATCATCACTTAAAAGTTAAGAATCACTGCTTTAGTGGATTCGGAAGCCTGTTGTCTAGTTTAGAGAGACTGCCTAGTCTCGGGTTCGATTTCCAGCAGAAGCACCGATATGACAGATAGTTTTCTCATATTAAGGGCGTTACTTGAGATGTCAATGCCACAAAACATTTCACGTATTATGTATGTATACATATACATACATATAGTATGAGTGTGTGTGTACATATACATACATATAGTATGTGTGTGTGTGTGTGTACATATACAAAAAAGCGTGAACACAAACACAAGAGCCGCCGCCGACGTCGCTTCACGTACCAACCAACGAGAATCTTCGCGTCGATCAGTCACAGTAAGTAATGTGGGAACGACCGTCGGCTTTGTTCTATCGCAGCTGCGAGCGCATAAATCATATAGATCTTAGCTACGGCCGATCTGTATCGCGGGGCTTGTCCAGGCCTTAATTAATTTGTAAATTTATGTTACGAGGACCGTTTCAGTTGTGCCGTATATTGGTAAACCACATCTATATTACAAGTAGGTAGTTGCATATCGGTCTTCCAGATCAAAAATCGCCTGATTGTGATAAAACTATTTGTTAAGCATTGTTTTCCACTTATTATTAAATATTTCATGTACTAGCTGACCCAGCACACCATGTTCTTCGTAATTTTTTATAATGCTACCGCATCTGGTAGGTCTTTTATTCAAATATTTAGTAAGATACGTCTGTAATAGTTTATTTCATTTGAGGTACCTATTACAGAACATCCAGTTTTATGACAATCAGATGAGATTTTTGGGCATGCATTCATAACACACACACAAGGAAACAAAGAAACCAACGATAGTCTCTGACAAATTTAAACGATTGCCACCTGAACATACCAAGGACACCAGATTTCCGTGCCATTTGAAACAGGCACACGCATTGTATAACGCACTCCGATTTTGAGGAAAATTTCTACAAATTCAACGGAACTTAAGAAACAACAATATGTTCTATTGTGAAAAAAGCCTTAAAAGATTGTAATATGTGGATTACAGTTTGTATTTATGCACTTACTTTAGGCTTTATCAATGAATTCATTTAAATATATATATATATATATATAACTTGATAAAGTATATATATATATTTAGTAAATTTATAACTCAAGTAGGGACTTCGTATTGTAAAATTTTGACTTTCGTCAAGTGAGCTTTTGGTTTCTAAGACGAAATAAACAGTTTTCATTTCATTTCATTACAAAGCAATGAACAAACGATTTAGCATTTCTAAAACTTTGACCAGTGGGCTATCGGACTATAGGGGATGAAAATTAGTACAGTACATGGTTGATCTACTATTTGAGAAATTTTGACCAACACCCTAAAATAGGGGATAGAAATTGTTATACCACGAAGTCACAAATTCTAATAAATTAATTAAAATAATTTTACCGATAAAAAATTAATAAACTAATTAAAATATATTTCCAGATCAACCACCATAAAACATCTGTTTATCCATAAGCCCGACCAGGGCCACAGGCTCCTAGTTCAGGTTTCAATTAGGCAGCACAGATTAATTTGGGTATAACCATTACAGGGTATGTTTCGGCGTTCCCACTCCGTGTTGCTGTTGAGTAATGAATCTAAAAACATTTAGTGCTTGCGAAAGTCGTTAATCTAATTAAATTGTTGTATTAACACGCCTTTACTTGATAAAGTAAATTGATAATAAAATATACAACGACATTATCTATATACAATACAATACATTAAACTAAACATTCTTGGTCCAGTTAAAAATAACTTTAACATTGTTATTCAACCAAATACCAAGTACCAAATAATTTAAATAATAATAGTAATTTAGATTAAGTTAATGTTGTATAAAACTAAATAGAATGAGTTAATGAAATAAAAATAAATAAATGAAAGATCTTAATGTCATTATTAATTAACGTGATTTTAAATTTAAAGCTCATAGATTCACCTATATTTTGCTTCAAAGAATTATACCCCTACTTAACTTGCAATCCGTGTACAATCCACTAGAACATGAGCTTATAAGAACGTTATTACCAAAACGTCAATTTACTTAAAATATCTAAAAACAAGCCTTACTTAAAAATATTTAAAAACACATGCTTTAAAATCATAACCGTATGGTTAATCGTCGAGGAGTTCCTTTGTCTGGAGCTCATCCTGAGCATAGCAGCGAATCATACTTATCATAAAAATGAATTGTCATCGGAACTGAAGCAGTATGCAAAATTTCAGCTCCGCCATGTAAGAGGAGGTGAAACTAATTAAGCTTGCAAGATTTGACCCGTAACAAGCAAATATACTAACATAGTAATATACGAACATACACTCCAAGTTAAATAAAAGCTTGTAAATACTTCTCTTTCTGATACTTTATGAGAACAGTGTACGGGTAAGATATTATGTACTATAATACAAAATATATATCAATGCTTAAATCATTAAACTAAAGAACCGAAACATATGAAATAAACGCTGCCATATTTCCAACAGAAACACACCAGATACATTTTGAAACCCAGTGAGAAACGAGTGCGCGACTAACACAAATGTATTTTACACCCAAATAAATCGGGAATAATTTATTCGACAGGTCGCACTGAACATTCGTAATCTAAGCTGTGTAACTCACTCATTCCGGTCGCAACTTTACGTGATAACTTGCCAGTATCTATTCATTAGCCCACGATCTTATCTGGGCCACCCCGAAATTGGTAATTTTACGTATACGGCTTTAACTAATGCAAGCCATAACATAGTACCGAATGTATGGGCGTACTGTCATAGATATTAAAAACCCCCTCTAGATTTTCCCACGGATTCTGCGACCCATTGTTTTAGGCATGTCGACTGCGATTTTATCGATAAACCGAAAACTAATAATTGTTCGATACGTATCGATAACTGTAAATTAGTACAACAAATGGTAAGGAATTATAATAGCATACTGATTTAACAGATAAAATAACATTACTTAGCTAATAAACGTTTAAACAGTATTACGGTTTTCTTATATAATTCAGTTTTATAGTGGACAACAACACAATACAACCGAGAATTATTATAATAGACGAATTCTGTGACGATATTTTTTTATTTCGTAAAAGTATTTGATTTACATTTTTCCTTTAATGTCTACAGAGTCCAAATTTTACAAGGATTTATTTGACATTCGGTGTATTTTTGTATGTTGGTATATTTGTTTGTCGAGTGTTCGGGTACAACGGGTTACAAGCTTAACTCCCACTTTCTCTTACGTTACGGAATTGAAGTTTTGCATAAAGCGTTCATCCTGATGACAATGCATTTTTATGATAGACTTGCCCTGATTCCACGTTCAGGATTGGCTCCAGACAACAATATTCCGTTGCGGTAAACAACATAGAAATATGAAATTTGATTATAAAATTTTAATAGCGTCATTTTGAAAAATCCACGGTTATTATGTTTGCTAAGATTGGCTTCCAAGAGTTTCTCTTTAATGGTGAATAGCTGTTACAAATACTTCACATGAATATTAGCAAACGATAGAAATACGGTTTAGTTTTTAGGTTATTTTATCTACTATTTTCGGAGGGGAGCCGCATGAGAGCAGCAGAAAGAGAGAAAGAGAGTAGAGGCTACCATAATAATTGTTTATTTATTAAATGTATGTATCGATACAAATTATCTCTTGTCAACTCTACGTTCAGCTACCGTCTGAAGCGTGACCATTCGCGACAAACGGTGAACGTGATGTTTGAGAACACACTACAGATATGTTGCTGATATTACCCTGTGTGTTACGGGAACCTGTACCGTATAACTTAGTCATAGAGTTGGGTATCGTTTGTCTGCAATCAATATGAGCACACATACTATCTAAAACACGATGGTGACAAAATATACCATTAAGAGATGTGTGGGATATGGAATGGAAAGACAATTTGTTGATAGCTAATTTGCCGACATTAGTGAATGTTCCTGTTGTTACATGGATACAAAATAATGAGTTACCTCTTAAGATATTAGGGTATTACATCTCACTAGGTCTTCTGAAAAATAGAATTACTAAACTGTTCATCTCAAAGTTATAGATCATAATAGACGCCACATTTACCTCATTCCGTATGAAAACAAAGACTACCACTTTTTTCTGACATCTGAGAAGTCAAGAGCACAATTTAGAGAAGGAAAACTCAATCTGAACTCGCTTCTCGCCCCGCTCCACACCGCACGAATGGCGTGAATCGATGTATCGACAAGCTACGCATCGATAGCCTGTATACCGATTAGCGTGTTCCTATTGTATTGTAATAAAAAATAAAGAGGCATCCAAAGTAAACTAAAGTATCCAAGTAATAAAGAATCCAAAAAGACGATCGATTGAACGACATTGCTAATAATTTATACTAATAATAAAAGTGTAACGGGATCAATTCTGAACATTAAATATTTTTTGAAATTTTTGATGCAAGGAGGCTTTGTTATCGATATAGAGACTAAAAAAAATTTTCATCACTAAAGCGTGACTCCCCACTAAATCACTAAAAAGTGACCCCCCCAACTAGGTGGACTTATGACCGAAGATGATAGCAGGTACCCACTGAACTCAAAAGGCTCAGGACTGGTCGGAATTAAGCAATAGTGGAGAGGACTATGTCGAGCAGTGGACATATAAGGGATGGATGGGCCGCCGGAATAAAGTTTCATAAACGCTACCATGTTTCGAATACACATAACGCCGTGACGAACGCCGAAAATGTCGAAATCCAACGCGCAGCATAATTTCAGATACCTATATCGGTCAATAATGAAAAGGCCCCGGCCTATGGGGGACATGACTTAGGCCTCCTCAATTAAAAATAAAGAGTCATTAAGTTGAACGCAAGCCAGTCATATCGGTCTAGTCCACACCTATTGTTCTTTCAAAGTGGTCGATAATTGCACGTGTGTACAGCGTAATCGAATAGTATATCGATATAGAATCGCAACCGGATTCCGCGATGGACTATTTATATTCATCAGGTTTCATCAATCAATCGATAAATCAACGCTTATAAATCGATACCGAGGACGATTCACACTTCACTGATGGCATTTAGATAAATGCTATATAATATATTATATTAACAGTGCAATAAATGTATAATGGTACAAAGTTACGCTCAAAATGTACTAACTTCGATAACAAGGATATTCAAAATTTTTGTTGGTCCATTTGTCAACCCTAGATGTAGAAAAGATAGGAAAGTTATTAAAAAGTCGCATCAATATAAAGTTAAAAGATAAATTATATTACATTACATGAAAAAAATATATAAATCAAAATTATAACCAACAAATATAGAAACAACACATCATCTACTACGTACACCGTCTTAAATATTCGACATTTATTGTACCTAAACCATAACGATAAATCATTAATCAATCATCAATCAATAAATCAATCAAGATATTCACAAAAACGAATATAATTTTATTGTTGCTCAAAGAATTATTGTTTGTACATGTTATGCATATATGTACTTATTCCACAGTACATGTACATAGCTTAAAAACATATTTTTGGTTTTTTTTTTTTTGTGTGGAACCCCCAGGGTACACAAGCCCCTTTTATGCCATTTCGCTCTATCTTTGGCAGTGTTCATCCAGTTTTTTCCTGCATTGGTTACAATTTCGTCCTGCCACCGAGCCCAAGGACCTCCTCTTCTCAGCCCATGTGGTCCTTTCAACTTTGTTGTGTTAATTGTTCATTGTATCTCGTAACACGATATATTATGTATGTATACACTTTTTGATTTTAAATCACACGTAATATTATAAATGTGAAAGTTACTCTGTCTGTCTGTTACGCTTTCACGCCTAAACCACTAAACCGATTTTGATGAAATTTGGCACAGAGATAAAATTGACTCTGAGGAAGACCTTTTAAACCGTTTCATATATTCGCAAGTAATTCACATATAGCATTGGGCAGCATTTTGACCACCACCCACATCCACGACCACGCAGACGAAGTCGTAAAAGCTAGTTATATATAATTTTTTCTAAGTTAATTTTCTGTTTTAATATTTTCACTAACTTTTTTTTTATAATAACACCAAACGATCTTTAACTTTAGTGCCCAATTAGACATTCCTCCATACATTACCCTGAACCAATGAATAGTCTGACCAATAGAAAATAGTGAATTGATGGGCCTTTTAGAATCTGAAGCCCATCAATCGATTACAAGTTCTGCTTCAACATACGTCACTCCGAGACGACTATTGAATGTATGGGTGTATGCAGGCATCTGTTTACTAAACGGGTAAGTGTGTATTTTACGACTAGTGTCTGTTCGCGGCCGCGTCCGGAAGGTACATAAATTGATAAAAAGTAGGCTACGTGTTATCACAGATTATAATCTATCCTTGTACATGTACCGTAAATTTCATCTAGATCGGTTCAGTAGTTTTAGCGTGAAGTAGTAATATCCATCCATTCTCCAGCTTTGGCATTTATAATATTATGAAGGTAGACGTAGGAGAAAATTCCGAACCTATATAGTATTGCTATGACCTTCCAGTCTGGCCTAACAAACCTTAGAACTAAAAAGATGTAATTTGGCGCAGGTAGTATATATCCAGGTACATAATTATCACGGCAAAGAAGTGATGAAATAAAATCTTGACAAACATTTTTATTGGGGTTGGCGAAAGTTGGCTTTTTTTATCTTGTCAACCCAAACATCGAGCATTAATTTCAATTAACCCGACCTTTCGAGGTCGGGTTCAGTAAATCCAATTGTGGATACATGGACCTAAATAAGGAACAAATAGTACTTCTTACTAATATTAGAACTGCGAAAGTTTGTAAGGATGAATAGATGGACCACTGAACCGATCTGGATCAAATAGAACACAGAGATAGATTATAGTCTGAAATAACACATAGGCTACTATTACACTATAACTACCACGAGGGCGAAGCCGCGTGCAGATACTAGTAAATAATAAAACAAGCCTTATTAAAAATATTTAAAATCACAAGCTTTAATTATAGAATCTTAATACGGAGAAACATTAAAAATTCATAACCGTATTGTTAACGTGTGTTTCCTTGACTGGAGCCAAACCTGAACATAGCAGCAGATCGTACTAATCAATATAAAAATGCATTGTTATCGGAACTGAAGCAGTATAAAATTTCAACCCGTAGTGTGAAAGGAAGTGGGTCTAATTAAACTTGCAAGATTTTATTCATCCGTAACAAACAAATATACAAATGTACTAATTTACTCGTACTAATATACAAACATACACAGCAAGTTAAATCTTGTAAAAACAATATGTATGTGTAAAAACAAAATGTAGAAAAAGCTTGCAAAAATAATAAAAAGAACATTGATACAAAAACCTCACAAGCCTTCATCATTATGACGGCACTTGAAACAATGGTACCGTTTGTTGCGATCAAGATTACATGCTATTGGTCTAACATTTTTACCTCACAACTAGAGCGGTTATGGCCAGTCATTCAGTTGATTCACACTAGTCAGCTGACAAAAGATCTTAGATTGTAGTGGCTTTAAGCACATTATGCAAAATTCTGCAACTCGCACCTTAAAGATAAATGTTTTCCGTTGACTTTAGAAGGAATTGCTGACAACGCTGGATCTACTTCTCTAGATCTCGACTGACCTGGTTTAGTGGTTGAACCTGACTGGTAGGCCTCGTACTCGTGAGTTCGATCTCCATCCAGAACAATTTTTTTCGGTAATGAGGAAGAAGTTGTGTCTGGATGTAATTAAAAGTCCTCGTCATGAATATAAATATAAAATATCTTACAACTATTTGTAAGAACCAGGAGCTATATTAGTTAAGAATTAACGTATAAAGTAAAGACAGGCCGGTTGGTCTAGTGGTTAGTGAACCTGACTACTACACTGGAGGCCGTGGGTTCGATTCCCAACCAGGGCAAACTTTTCTGTGATGAACAAGAATGTTTGTTCTGCGTGTCTGGGTGTGTAATAGAAATATGTATTTAAGTATGTATTAAAAAGTATATATGTATGTTTATCAGATGTCTGATCACCATCGTACAAGCAAATATAGTTTGGGATCAGACAACCGAATTTTCCTGAGATATAGGACACGGGTCATCTCTTGATAATTGATCGCCACCGCCATCAGAAAAACTGGGCTAGGGTCATTAACGCATTGATTTAGCATTGCTGTTTCACATGGCTTCCAAAGCCCAATAGCTTTTGCCATTAACACACCCATCCATCCAACTGCGCGCTATTGCTCAACTGCCAGCACTAAGAGCAGGCATCGGGGCTGTGCGCTTCAGATACATATTGTGCACGTAACCAGCGAACATAATGGACCCTTACACATCCTCGTCCATTCACAAGTGAGCGACGTTGACAAGCGCGCTCAATAAGTTTCACCACGGTCCCTGGCTGACCTTTGCCGGCTAGTTTCATAACATGAGTGCTACCTAGGCCTTTAACGGAAGGTCTAGTTATAGCCTAACAACGAATAATGTGTTATATATAATTTTTATTAACATCTCAATCGAGATATAAAATATCACAGTCATGCAAGATGCGTTATCTGCCAAAAGGAAGAGTTGCCTCACAAGCCTACAGCTGCAACACAAGTCCTTTGCCAGCTGCCTTAAATAAGATGTGGTGGTGTTGTGTGTGTGAAACCTTACACGAAGCTGGTAGAGCAATCAACCTGGTCTGCTAGCGTAGAATAAAGGTTAGTAATTCTATGAGCATCTAAACGACAAGGACGCATGGATTTTTTTCTTTCGATCTACACTATAGTAGATAGCATTAAGTTTTATATTAAGCCGATGACAGATAGGTATTGCCTATTGAGACTTTAGGCCCTATCTAAGATTTTTTTTTATATCTTCTGTTATTAATTTCGTAGTTGATGTAGAGCCTTTTTATTGTTAAATTTTAACTTTTATTAAATAAGCCTTTGGGTCCTAAGACGAAATAAATGCATTTCATTAGCACGTCGTCCTAATACCTGTAACTTGGTTGGCGTTGATCCTGACTTCTTATTCAGGGGGTTCGATTCTTGCCTAGATCAGATGTTTATGTTACCAATAAATGTTTAGCTGTATTTTATTTTGGTTATGCCACATACAACATTGTGTGAGTTAGTAAGCTTTCAAAAATACAGTAAACTGGAATTAATATGAACGTGTACACATTACACGTTTTCTCCCAAACGCTCGAGCCACGTCACTAGATGCGCTTGCTATCACCGGTCTATTTTCATTACGTTTCATTAAAAGATTATAATATTTATTATTCTTAAACCTCCGCGGTAATCTTCTGATGGATGTTGCTTAATATGACGAGAAAAGGTCATGTTTTAATTCGCTTTACATTAGTGACAGGTACAGCATACATTTTAAGCTATTAAATTTTACCAAGCCGCATTACTTATTTACATTGGTGTTAGTTAAAATTGCCACAATATATACTATCTTTTCTTTTTATTATATTAACTTCTTTCAAAATCTTCTCTCAGTTTATGTCTTTAGACTAATATCATCGCGGATACTAATATTATACCCACATATATTTCGACCCAAATGCATGGGTCATGGTTCCGGCACGGTTAGTCCCCTGTACAAGGAACCTCTATGAAATTTTCATGTGTCTAGGTCATTAATTGACAGGCCGGTTGGTCTAGTGGTTAGTGAACCTGACTACCTACTACACCGGAGGTCATGGGTTCGATTTATATACTATAACGTAAACTAATATTATAAAGAGGAAAGATTTGATTGTTTGTTTGTTTGAACTTAATAGGTTCCGAAACTATTAGACCGATTTAAAAAATTTTTTACCATTAGAATCCTACATTAGCCCCAATTAACATAGGCTATATTTAATACGAGAAAAAATAGGGATCCGCGTAAAAATTCGACAATGTACTCAACGTGTGAAAAAAGTACCAAAAAAAATCCTTATATCGCGTACGTTGCGGAAATGGTTGACCATAGTCCAGCACGCTGGCCAGGTGCGGATGGGCAGATTTTACACACCTTTGAGTTTCGCAAACTTCCTGGGAGGTGAAGAAACCTGTCCTCACGATGTTCTCCTTCACCGTTACAGCGAGTGACATTTAAATGCTTAAAACGCACATAACCCCGAAAAGTTAGAATTACGCGCCTTGGAATTCGAACCCGGACCTCTCGAGTAGGAGGCCGAATTCTTAATCACTAGGCTATCACCGCTTCATAAGCATTACAGAAGCATAAACTTCCGAGTTTTCTATATAGATACATTAATTCACCTTGTCAGTCTATACATTACACTTGTACGTTAAGAGATAGCCTAGTATCCTGTCAATTATCAGCTTGTTAGCCTCTGATAGATTCCTGTACTAGTGTCAAATGACGTCGTAACTTATTGAGAGTGTCAGTGAGGCCAATGGGTGGCCCAGATTGTGATATTTACGTATTTAAAGCAAGGATTACTTTAAAATGGACATAACGACATGTCTGAGAGGACGATATACATAGATCTAGTGTTGATGTGTGATTGTCTATAATTGATTTGACAGGCCGGTTGGGCTAGTGGTTAGTGAACCTGACTACTACACCGAATGTCATGGGTTCGATTCCTACCCAGGTCAAACTTTACTGTGATGAGCAGGAATGTTTGTTCTGTGTGTTTGTATTTAAAAATATATACAGTTTGGTCTGGGTGTGAATCGAATCCACGACTTCGGTGTAGCAGTCAGGCTCACTAACCAGTAGACCAATCGGCCTGTCAATAAGAATTTATGAATATAATCAGGATATGTTGCGGGCATCATAATGTGGATTTTAGACTCAGTAGTAGCGCGTTACTGCTTAGCAAAACATTGCAATAGATATGATTTGTTGATCAAATACAGTTCCGAAGGAGTGGAATAAGTTGCCGCGTCGGTATTCCCGTTTGATTGTAACGTAAATGTCATCAAGTCAAGAGTGAATATATAGGCTTTTATTAAGTTAGTGCGTTTTAACATCAAAGACTACGTCGCCGCTTGCCATTAGGTGGTTTCGTAGTCAAGCGCTAAGTTATTGAATAAAAAAACCATGAAGATAGGATACCTTACCTTATGTTTCAAGAACGACAGGTCTCTTATGGGTACAGTTCTGCGGCTGATTTTCAATTCTGTTTGCAGTACTTCCATTGTAGAAATATCTTGGAATCCATACTGCTGGAGCGCAAGGCAGGTCCGCTGCACTTGTTCGATGCAGGGAGAGAAAGAGCAGAATCTGCCGCCTGGTGACAAGGAACAATATTTTATGTAAATGTTTTGAAACATCTTTTTATGAGACTTTCTCAATTATACTTAAATTACTTTACCAATACACGTGTTTTAAAGTTATGCCCGAGCGAGCAGGAATGTTTGTTCTCTGTGTCTGGATGTGTAATAGAAATATCTATTTAAGTATGTATTTAAAAGTATATATTTATGTTTATCAGTTATCTGATTACCATAGCACAAGTTAACGCTTAATTTCGGGTCAGATGGCCGTGTGTGAATTGTCCAAAGATATTTATTTATATTTATTTATTTATACCCCCGATATACGATTCCCAGTTTCATGAGTACTGAGAGTCTCAGTATTGGCAGTTTTTCTGCCACCAGAAGGCCTCCGGCATGACTTAGCGATAGCTATCTAACGATAAAAATCACAAACTGACGTCTTCATGTGTCTTCTGAAACTCTGAAGCACTCATTTTTGCCTCTAGAGGTCACCCATCCTTCTACTGATCGCGCCCTCTGTTGCTTAATTCTTTTCCATTATGATCGCCAAGAGCTGTCGGGCTATGATGCTACGTAGTAATGATGACATATAACAACGTCATCAACTATTACATTGTTTTACAATGAGCTGACTGATGGTAGACGAAAATCGTTACATAATCTCACAGCAACGTATCTTCAATATCTTGTATACATCTATTCATTTTAATGCTATACATTATTGTTATTCTATCGATATAACAATGTCGACAGATGTTTTCAATCTCATATGATAGATGCGAGATCGAGTCGAGATCGAAACGGGAACGATAGGGCACTGCGCACCCAACTTTTTGTAATACTGATACCGTTTTGAGTTTACAAGCCGAAAACTGAGAGACATCCACTTTAATTCCACCGCCATCTTATCTGTCAAATCTTATCGACCAATAAGGACAGCGAACGTCACTCACTCTGCCAATCTGGACGGGCGAACGCGGGCGCGTCGCTGTGGGGGGGCAGTTTTAAAATAGTTTCGGTTTTAGAATTCCGTATCCAACAGGTGCTAACTGGCGACATCGACTTCGCTTTCTGTCCGTCCGTTTATTTTAGAACTATATAACTTAAACCGTAATCATTGTATACTTGATTTTTAAGGAAAATTCTATTAATCACACATTATAAACCCAAATAGTAAAGAAGTTTAAACGGAGTCGCCACACCAAAAAAATTAACTACAAATTCATCTAATTGTTACTGAGCCCTTTTTGGATGGATCCCACTCACACTTGTCCGATTTTTAAACGCGCATCGCGTGTCTATGGTAACCGTTGAACCTAAGCACAGAGTAATGAAGACATTAAGATACATAACTCGGATTGCGTGCACATAGGTGGTGAAATATGTAATGTATTATCTTAATACATCGCCAGTCAGGCATCTCGTGTCGATCAAACCGTTCGGCATTTAGAATTGCACCTCCCGGCGCCTAAACACAGACACTGTTTAATTAAAGTTAATTAATCGCTGATGACGACCGGATAACTATCAAGATACTGATATTTAAATTAGGAAAGGATAATTTTCTCGGCTGCCGGCAAAATCCTAGTTAGAAAGGTTAGAGGTGAACTCTGTCTCTATTGTGCCTCGGGCTTCTAAGCTTGGCTTGGATATACGTATCCAGAGGGTTGTTTTGCTGGTTATTGTTGTCTGTGTATTTATATGTCAGTCTTAAGACTGTCATTCCATCCTTTTAATGCTGGTAATGCCCCTGGGAAGCTAAGGACCCTAGCTGGAAACGCATTTCTATGGCAGATAAATATTTGCTATCCGTTTCTGGGTGTGGTATTTATAATTATTGCATTACTTATCATTATAGTATTTCGCCATAAGGCTTCCATAATAATCCTCTTTAATATTTTTTTCTGAATTTTCATTTAGGGCAGTTCCCCTCCATTTGTGATAGGAACTTAAGAACGCACCATAGGAACAGAGCATTCGACAGCAATGCCTTGATAAAGGCAAATTATATTGAACTTTAATTATATTGTAACGAGAATTGAAACTTGTTTTGAATTCGAATTTATACCATCATGAAGCATTAAAGCCAGCCGTAGAATTGTTAATGCGAAGTATCACACGCAGTTAGATGAAGTACTAGCAGCTTCATCTCATTGATGGCACTACTGAGCACGAGCTCCCTATACTGAGGAGGCCTAGAGCATTGTTCTAATGCGGATTGGTTGAGATTAATGGCGTTACATTAGTAGTAGTATTAGACAAAAACTTTAATGTACAGTAAGTATAAGACGTAACAATAGCCGTTACTCATCCTCATTTAGAAAGGTAATATTGGCTAAGCCACTGGCCAGGTACACCAGCTAATTGACAGATTGCCGAGAACATCAGTTTCAATTAGGCTAGCTAATTGAATTTGATGGCCATCATTAAAGGTTACGTGCATAGCCCTGCGGCTTAAGACAATCTTGAGAGATCTTCAAAAATTAGTAATGGGCGTGGTTCGACGTTGGATGATTGCAAATTATTCGTATGTTGTTTTTGGGAATAATCAGCAATCGACAATCGATCCATATTTAGACAAGTGGTTACTGTGGACATGCGATATATGAAGGTTAAGAAAGACACTTGAAAAGAAATAACTCTTCCAGCCAGTCGGAACACAATCAGTCGAACGGTCTACTCAAACCAGAAGGTCGTAGCTAGAGCTTCACTGAAAGATTGAACGAATAATGCATACTTATATTATAAATGTGATTGTGTGTGTTTGTACGTTTGTCCATCTTTCAAGTGGAAATGGGTCGACGGATTGACATGTTTTTTTCGTGGAGATAGTTGATGGCCTGGAGAGTGACATAGGCTACTTGTCATCAACATTGTAATTTGCTTCGGTTTTTTCATGGGAGTCGTTGCTTTGGCATATCTTATGTACTAACCAGCTGTACTCTTCGCGCGTTGCTCCGCATCACCTCATTCACCATGTGTACGATCGATATATTTCAATATCAAATTCTTTTCCAGAGAATTCTGAATAAAGTTGCTGTACAGACATCAGTGTTCTATATCCTAAAATTTCAGAGTCTATGAAGAAACAAACAAACAGACAATGTTTTTATATACATAATAGCTGACCCTGCAAAAGTTATCTTGCCATTGATTAAATTACTAAAATGACTATTAAAAAGTAGGGGTTGGTGATAGAAAGGTGATAATTTAGGTTCTATGTATTTTTAATGCCACTTTATAAAAAATAAAAAAAATTGTCCCAAAATTTTGGAAAAATGTTAGGGGTGGACATTCCTTATCACTTAGGGGTATAAAAAATAGATAGAGCCGATTCTCAGGCCTAGTGAATATGCAAAAAAATTTCATATAAATCGGTCAAGCCGTTATGGAGGAGTATGGTATCTAAATTCTGACTCGAGAACTTTATATATGTATAAGATATAAATCGATAAGACAAAAAACTAAAAAACAGGACTACATGATTTGCTTTTAAGTTAATAGCCCACTATTGAGCACTTTTTCTTCTCATAATTTGGGGTTCCTTGATAGCATACACGCTGTTTTACAGACTACTTGAAAGAAAGAATAAGTTATGCAATATTATACCAATTTAAATGTAATGTACAAGATAAGATATCAAGTTATTTTCCAATCCGATCATGATGGAACAATATGGACCACGCGGCCGACCTCATTACGTTCCGTATGTGATTTCTCTGCTTAAGATTCCTTACTTTATCTCAGCTAATGCATCAAATCGTTGTCCGGTATTGTTAGTGACGCGACACAGCTATCTGCCATTGTGAGACGTTCTGTACCGGCTCTAGTGATGTACCACACTACGGTCGATAGATCAATAAAGATTGGTTACAATAGGTTCTTCGATACAAGTGTCACAATCCACCAATGTTATTGTTGGTCACTGGATATTGTTGACTCACACCATCGTCTGATTTCAGCTATAAATTAAACTCCGATGTTCATTTTAATTTAAATATTTCCCCGAGTTCTACAGTTGCAGACACAGTTTTAAATAGATGGTGCATTTGTGTCTATAATAAAATTGTAACATATTTAATCAAGAAAAACAAGCCAAATATAAGAGTCAAAAAAACTATATTAATAGTATTATAATTATTGTTTGTGGAGTGGGTAAAGTTATAATATGCAGTCACCACGTACTGCACTCCACGTTACATTGATGAGAGGTTAGTGCCCACGTGTTGAAAATTTTTATGCTGCCCGAAGTCACGAATAATAAACACAACACGATAATGAAGGCAAGACAATAACGAGACTTTTATTCATTTCAATAGACCCATATGGCATTGAAAATATTGATATATGACTATTTATTTTACTTTGAAACTATCGATAACATTGATAGAACATCTCTATTCCACGTGATTGAATAGACTACATACAAAGCCCATGTTGCGTAAGGTTCAGCTAATTCGTTACAAAATCTAAACCAGGATCTTACTTGATGACCTCTCAGAGATTTAATACTCTATGGTGCTAAGTAATAAACACAGTCGTAAATGCTAGAACCTCTGTAATCCATAATTAATCCTATTGAATACATTAATAAAGAATGTTATACAATCTGATCGTTAATGAAGGTAATTTAGGTAAAGGTTTGCAAATCTTGTCATCGCACGTAATTCTGTTGTGAACATTTTAGTACAAGTTTAATGTATATTTCTCAATTTATAGGAATTTTATATTTATTGCCTATTTCTATGTAATGTTGACAAAGAGGTTGTGGCTTTTACCCGTTGATGGCCAAATACTGAGTACGAGTCTCTCCTCACACTAGGCTGCCTCAATGTGAATTGGTGGAGCTAAAGCGGTTGTATATAAGTAAAATATGGAAGTATCGATGGATTTGAAGAAATGTATGGTGACTAATACCTATTAAAAAGTTGATAGTTAAAAAAAAGGTTTAAAAAAAAATTACTTTTTGCGAGAAAAATAATAAAAAATCTATCTGACAAATTACGTAAGTATAGAATTTTCTGCAACAGCTCACAGTCACGACAGACAGACACTTACATCAAACAATGCAGTGATAAGGTTAACACTCATTTGTCTATCTGAGTCATAAAGGTTATTTTATCTATAAACTCTAGCCCATTTATCACAGTAAATAAATCTTTATAAAGTGTTAGCTTAATATTAATAAATTAATTGTTACGCCGACCATGACCCGAGCACGTGTGCAAGCGGTCACCCTTGCAGCTAAGTGTTAAGCCGGTTGCGATCAACATAATGTACAAATTGATATTACTTTCTATATATATTTATTGATATATTTCCCATTATTTACACTAGTGTATTCAATGTTTTATTTATGTTTTTTACTTATGTTATTATTCGACATTGTTTTCTAATAATAAGACTAGGGTCTGCAACATTTACATCTTCATAATCACGACGTAGCATCAGATCAATTGCCATCAAGAATTATTAAAAAATTACAAATTACAGTAAAAAATTACTTGAGTATTTTTTTCATTGCTTATAAAGATTTTTTAATTATTACTGAGGTGGTCAATGCCACCAGCCCTTTAAGACAAATCTCTTGACTCTTTCAAATCAAACGTTTCTAAAATTCCACAGGAGGGACATTTGGTGCAAAAAAATATGTAATTTTTTCCGCGTTAAATATCAATCCCATACATCTTAAACTCATGTTTGGCGAGAACACTAAAGACATACATATCTGTCTCAAAGGCCAGCACAGCCCAACATCAGTTAATAAGCGGCCAAGTCTTTAATCTTGTCATGAACCATACCTCGTGTGTGGTAAATGCCACCGATGACCTCTGCTATGGCGTCCTGTAGAACGTTGTGTTCAGCTTTGAAATAATTATCTAGCTAAATGCTCACTTGTCCATTTAATGCCTTGTTTAGTAAGCTATAATTAAATTGCAAATTATTAGTTACAGAAGGCAGTTCAAAGATCATTTTGTTGTATTTGAGGGAACAAGTAAATCGTTTTTAATACGCTTCTATTAAGTAGACCTGTAAGTCTGTATCTACTAGTAAGTCTGTACTAACTGAATCTATTTCATTACACAGAAATATATGACTGAGGGTATTTATAAATATAAAGAATCTGTAACGGTAATTTTTAGAATTTCCGTGGACATCTCGAATTTGGGCTAATTATACTTATATTGTTTAACTTTGTTTATATAATTTTATAAAACGTATACTATTTCATTATTTCTGGCCGGGGGTCTTTTAAATATATTTTAGAGATACTTTTATAGTCCTTCTTCGTCATAATACCCGTCCACGATGTCTTCCACGATGAGCCGAGTTTAAAACCGTAAACAAAACGAAATTATACATTACATTTTACTTGCTTACTTACAGGCTACACAAAAACCTTATACCAAATATAGATAAGTTCATTTTCAAAAGGTGACCAATCCGTTGTGGTGGTAGGCTCAGCGCTCAGTTGCCTACAAATTACACGTCTGTCCGCGTCGCTGCGAGCACAATGCAAATGAGGCTTGGCTTATCTAACTATATCATCGGCTATTGTTACCCTCGGCTCGCCAACGCGGCTCATAACTGGCCTTTCAGCTCTGTACTGTGGCCGAAAGTTACGGTGATATTGGAGAATGTTTACGTTCACTTTTTTAATTCTTATGGTACAGATCAAAAGCCATTGTAGTCAGTCAGCCAGTATTATCTTTAATATATGTAGTTTCATTGGTATTTGCCGACTTATCTTGGCAATCTTTCAATATTTGAAGCGAAGTATTCTATTTTGTCAACTCGGTGTTATCCACCCTATGTTTTTCAATTTTTCTTTCTAATAACTGTACTGTAACAATCTTAACCATAATTAAATTCGCCTTTAATGAACTACTTAAATTTTATTAGTTGATTTCTTAAAGTAACTCAATCGTCACAAAGTTATCACATCCTGATCATGTTCATCATCAAATACGTGTTCCTATAAAGACAATCCATTTACGATTCAGTTTCAACTCGCTTCTTATAGATTATTATATACAAATTATTTTTGTTTATGCTGTGTCTGGGTGTATTCAAATATTTAAATAACATATGTTTTTCAGTCTGATTAACATAGTACAAGCTTACCCTCAGTCTGGGATCAGGTGGCCGTGTGAGTTTTCCTGATATATCTATTATTATTATATTCAATTTCAACTCGCTTCCCACAGATTATCTATCCAAATAATTTGCTTAACATCACAATAATAGTGCATTTATAGAAGCCATTGAACGTGCCCTAATTGACCCCTTGTGCGCTGATGTCCTCGACAATCTGTCAATTAGCCGGCATTCCTGTGCCCTGACCTAGTCTGACGAAACCGCTTCTGTGCCCAGGGATGACTAACGCCATTGTTCACCCGCACAATATTTCGTCAAAACTTGCCACTACATATTTCATAATAGCTCTCATAGTATAATGAAAGTTGACCGTGCCGAAAGGCGATATATTTGAAAAAAATCGGTATTTTATGCTCCAATATAGACCGAAAAACCTCAAAAAAGTTTGTATGTTTTAATATTTTTTTAATTAATATTAGTTTATTGATTAAAAATGGACTTGCGTTGAATAACAAGAATACGCAGAGCTTAATTTCATTTACGTTTATTCCGTTTCACTTAAAATCCGATTACAAAAAATATAATAATTGATTGTAAAATTTGAAAATATTGGGTCGAGTGACATATAAAAATATATTATAAGTATCAAAATCAAATAGGCCTACTATTTTTGTTGATTGGCTATCATTAGGCAGACTTCACATGATCAGTTGCTTCGTAATGTGTATACACCAAAATATGGCTTTCACAAAGTATTAAACTAAGCTCGAAGTAAAAATTTTATTTTATTTTAATTGGTTCACACATAACAAGATATGTTAAGTTGCCTGACCTTCAGGCCTGGCCCAAAAACCTCACAAAGAGCATAGGCCCTACCGAAGGGAAAAGATGGTTCTAACAATACAAAAGTTTTGAAAAATATTCGATAATCTCGAAATCTTCGGTACAAACATTAAGAGAAGTGCTTACAATTTCTTAATGTTATAATTATGATTTTTGTAAATAAGTAATTTAACTCATTTTGCTTGTCGGATGACTCATTATTATTCACTGGTCTTCTTACTGAGGAAGTATAGAGCACACTCCGGCATGTTGCTCCAATAGTAGTACTACTGGGTAATAACAGAAGTTTTTATGACAAGGCTTAACGCCTGAGCGCGAGTACTATAGACAAATGAAGGAGCAGATTTAAGAATAAAAATATGAAACACAAAGATCAAAGTTCGATAGGAATATATCTATGTATATCTCTTGATATGATAGGTACTTTACACAATAGTATTTTATTAGTATTGACGTGCCCACTGCGCAATGACCTTATGTCTGGTTGTAATGTTGTAAATTAAAATATTATGTCAGACAAATATTTAATATTACCACGAGAATTATCTTTCTCCGCTTCAAACATGAACACTGCCACGTTTTATATGTCAAACCACCCAAGCTACATGCAAACCTAACTTACACGTGTGTGTGTGTGTGTGTAAAGCGGTTTTTGAATTATTTATTACGTTCCTACTTCCTAAGCTACAAGTTGAGGTCGTCACTCATCTAACGACTCAGAACCCGCACCGAACATCGCCTAGCGCTTTACAAAATCTTGTAAAACTTCTCTACCAATGCGCCGGATCGCCTCGTAAAGAGACGAGACGCACGAGACGGTGCGGTGCGGCGAGGCGTTAGATGAGCTACGTCCTTTATGCCATAGAGGCCACGCGGGGCGTCGTCGCTAGGGTGGCCTCGCATGCGTCCGGGCCGCCCCCGCCCGAGGGCTATGCAATACCACCACAGTTCACCACACCATGCGCTATTCAACGTTCAGACGCTTACAAAACGTCTGTTTGTTTATAAGCATAATGTTTATGACGTTACCATTTTATTGCCTAATGAAAGGTTTACTTGTATTCAATACGTGTAGAATTTAATGGTTTTATAAGTAAAATCATTAGGGTTACGATTAGAAATTTATTAGTCTCTTTTTTGTGAGAGGAGATATTTTTAAGTAAGCTTGTCAAAAACTAATGTCATAGTAGGGTCGAAATTTTAAAATTGAATAATACTAATAAACGTTGTTTATCGTTATTATTCGTTTAAGTTATTTAACCAATCCCTATGACATCGTTTATTACCAGACTTGTGACTTCGTTAAACGTTACTCAGTGCTTATATTGCAGCCTATGCTTAATCAGAAAAAAATCCACTTATTATTTTTATCAATAATTAATCATAATACTAAATTACGTTATTAATAATACAGTTCATAGCCCGGCGGCTTGTTTCTATTGTAAGCGAGCTTAAAAGTTAAGAAACAGCAGGCGCGGTCGCTATGCGGAAGGGTGACCGCTAGTGGCAAACATTTTATAAGCGCTTCCATGTTTCAGAGGACGCATAAAGCCGGCCCTGTTTGTTATCGTCATAAAGCAATCGTTAAACCACGTCGGAGGCCGTCGAGCGGCATAAAAATTTCGACATTTGCGATGGTCAATAACCTCTCGACGTCTCCACCAATCCACAATGAATGCTGCAGGCCTCCTCTGTATGAGAAGAGACCCGTGCTCATTAGTGGGCCATCAATGGGCACAAGCAACTAATACAGCTCCCACTAAACGCTAGTAAATCCACGTAAAACATTTATTTACTGTACACGTTCCCAAGCCCAGCACACGCAGGTCATTGGCTGGATAAAATACCCGATCCAGGATAACCGAGTTCCAAGTAGGGTGAGTTCAATTAATTTAAAGAGCATTCGTTAATTTTATTAATGCGCCAACCTAAATCTACGATCGGCGTAGATGTGATCTTGAGCGCCTTCTCATTTTCGAAATTAGCAAATGAGTAAAAAACAAACTGTTGGTAACCGCCAACAGAGGACAAGATAAAGAAATATACGGAGAGGTGCTGCGTTCGAGGGGCAAGATAACACCATTAACGCCGGGAGGCTGCTGGACAAAACAAAGGAGCGAGACAGACTCTAGAATTTACCGTACATAAGATCATAACTGTCTCACAAGCGAAAGGTAAATCCAACTTTAAAGACAGCACCATACGGTTGCAAGTGCAATGAAATCAGTTTGACAGTTATGTGGCTAGTTCGAAAACGATCTTATATGTTGGTGAGTGTGCGAAAGAGACAGCATACGATGGAAATGATAGCGAAATGAGTGAAGTAAGTTTTTCTCAGCCACCCAGCCAGCAACATAATTAATGACGCTCGTGTCGGAGACGAATTTATAAATTGGCTTTATTCCGTTTTAACAAAGGGTGGGACATGCGTGATACGACAGATAGCCCATCTACGCAGCGACATAATTACTGAAATGGCGATACTTTATTAAAATATATGCGAGGAAATCTGGTAGAAGCCATTATTGACACAAACTTGCAAACAGGTTTGTTAAAATTAAAAGCTTAGACTACTTTGACGACTTATTGGCAGTAGTAGGTTTATGTGACGATATCACTGAAAAATCTTACATCTTTAATTAACTCAAAATTTCAATTAACTGATATTGAAACATTGAAATTAGACATAAAATTTTCCCGTTTAGTCACGACGAGACCATAATTCAGATTTTTGCGGTCCAATTTGAGTAAGCCACTTTATTGATTAGGAATATTATTATGAAAAATGATAGGTGCGAAAAACATATATCGTAAGTACCTGTTACATAGCATTATTATGAAAGATGTTTTCCAAGATACAGGCTTTCATTGCTTCAGTTTCTTGGTTCAGGTTGGTGTGCCTGGGATTCATGGAGTCTTGGTTGTTGCTTCAAAGATCTACTGCTTCCTTCTTTTTTGTTCTATTTCACTTCAAGAAACGTGCTTATACATCATTTGTGGTTGGTAACCAACATTGGTTTGGTGGGTTATAGGGTATAGGGTGGTCATAGGAGAAGTTAATCAACTGCTCTAAATCAAAAAGTAATGTGCGTATTAGAAGTTAATTGCTTACGTGCTAAGTTAAGGGCGATGTTTTCCTTAGCATCGTGAGGAAACCTGCACTACTGAGAGTTCTCCATAAGTTGTCAAAGGTGTGTGATGTCCACCAATCCGCACGTGGTGAATAGGCTAGACAACCAGACGCTCGCCCAGATGGACGAACCTGTACCCCTCGCATTGAGAGAAGAAACCCGAGTCCAGTAGTGGGACAGTTATAGGTAGCAAAGAGGATGATATAGAATTCTTATAGGGCAGAAGCAGCACCCTATTTGTTTCCCGGGTTAAGGCCTAAAAATTATTCTATCACTACGCAGCGTAGTCGTACGTTTATAATTATAATATACCCATGGATCACGATCATATCCAGCTGAGTAAGATCAAGCAGTTTTGTCAGTAGCAAACAGTAATCGGCTACCGTTGCTTACATTATTCGCCCCAAAGGAAATCTGTCAGAGATTGATCGAGTGCGCGGAAATTATTAATAGAATCTTGTGAACTTTGGCGTGACGCAAGGTGATGGAATGCATTCAATATTAACGACCACAGACCGGCTATTAACATACTTTAATGGATTGAAATAGGCATAGAATACTTAATAGTACCTACTGTATATGGAATGGTCTTTCGCTAGTAGGATGTTAAAACCCAATCTCACGCTGACAGATCAGGATATCGTAAGAGACGACAGAACTCAACGACATCGTGGCGTAGCTTCACGTGAGGATTATATTATCAGTATAATTGATATCGCTAACGAAGTTAACATGTCCTGAACCCTGATGATAGTGAACCCGCGAATTGGAAGGTTTGCGATCACATACAGATCCAGCACGTAGAGGCCCCTTCGAGACACTGATTTCTTGAGGTAAATACGGTGCATATATCCCTCGGCTGCATAATATGGTACATCCGAAAGTGGTTCCTGCTGCGTATTCTAAACAAACTCCAATACAACTATTAGTTATTTGATGAAATTTAAAAAAAATTAGTTACTGGGGTATGAAAAACTATTGACACTTGCCGTTCAGATGATTATTATTATTATGATAGATAATTTTTATGCTCGACTCGAGGTCGGATATTAAGAATCAGGTACGGGTTTACGCCAAGTATTCTGGTTCCAATGTTGTATAGTGTGTTGGGATATCAATGGGTGATGGTTTTGTGATTGTATGCCTGTTAGCATGTTGTATGTCAGGGAGGGTGAGTTAAGAAAGCGGCAAACTATAGAGCAAGTGTCTATAATAATTGATTTTTGTAATGGGATTTATGTTTTTGGATGTAGGTCTTATATTCTTAAAGCAATATGAAGAGTTTTTGGTATTATCCCTGTAAAGAGATAATTATTGGTACAATTTTTATAAATTCTTGATGCCACATTTACTTAAGTTCATCAGCTAAAGGAAAATATTTTTGTATTTTATCTTACTGATCATGCAATGCACTTCTGACGTGTATGGGCGACATTCTAGCTTCTGCTCATTTATCGGCTATTGCTAAAAAAATCTTCACAACACACGGTGATTCGAGATTTTGGATAGTTTCACAATTTTCTTGATAAAAGACATTCATGAAAGAAGGTGGAAATATTTGAATAGAAATTTATAACTTAAGTAGGGACCTTTGTAATGTAAAATTTTTAATTTCGTTAAGTGAGCCTTTGGTTCTTAAAGACGAAATAAACAGTTTTAATTTAAATTTTTTTCAAGAATAATTAACTAAACCTATAACCAACACATATTCTTCATAAGCTGTAACTATACTAGGTCAAAATTTATTTAACAAAAGCAATGAATTTATAACTAGCGAGACGGCCAACAATTCATATTTTTATCAGCGCCATCAATAAAAGCTAATCGAACTTATTAGAAAATATCTACGGTACACCGCTTGTAATAAATCGAGATTCCTTTCCCAGCAATAAATAAAAAGGCATCGCACAATCGTGGTCATAACTGTTAAAGAACATTATTTGTTTCGCATATTATAATGGTCATATTTGCTAGAGATGTTCAGCAGTGGGACAAGTGCGAGTTTTACTGCAAGTATTTGTTACGACTCGATTGCTGTTACGTACTCGTAAATGTTGGCTTTGTCGAGTATTGTCTAGGCCTTCTAATTTGCGAGGAGAGACCGCTGCTCATTAGTGGACCATTAATGGGTTATAGCCAAATGTGACCCAAAATTTCGTACGGAGTCGAAACAGAGTAATAGGCTCGTAATGGATTTCATACGATCCTATACAAAATATACTAGTTACTTCGTTTACTTTGCTTAGATATTCGTAGTAAGAAATATCATATAGGGCCTTAGTTGTGGGAATATAGTGTCCTATAGTTTTTGAAAATAATTAATTAATTCGTTTTTCATACATTTTTACTCACTTGTACTTGTACTCACGTAAACACCACGCATTTTGACAGTACCTGTTGATACTAGCTTTGATAATTACTAATCATTTTGACCTGAAATGGATCATAAAAAAGTATAATTAAAAAGTGACTAATAGTTATTAGATAGTTACTAAATTAATTAGAAACTATTTTTAATCTTCCCTGAAATTCATACAATTTTAAATGACGTCGAATTTTTTTAATCGAAACATTTTAATTTACAATCGATTCGCAGCAATCGAAATATCATTCCAATTATGGCCAAGTGGTCCCATCTCTAATACTTAGCAGGCAATATCAGTTAATACGGCGGGGCTGGTATAAATCGGCGCGGGCACAATCTCGCATCGCGCCCCGCCCCTCGCGAGTAACTCACTCCTATCTGCGCCGAATATTGTTAATCAGTGTATCATTAGCTCTCGCAGTCCACACTAAACGAATTTACACTGGCTTAATATGTTGTGATGAAACAAGTCTTCTTTTTCCTCATCCCCGAGGAGACGAGCGGTGTCTACCACTCTCCATCGCGCTCATCTATCTAGTGTAAATTGGTAGAGGCGTTAGTTGCAAAATGTTAGGAGTTTATGCCCGAAATTCTGACATGTCTTTTTTCCTTTCATCTAGATGTTTAGAACACTCCTTCGCATCTACTCGTATCATATGGTTTAGGGGTTAGCGGCTAAAATATTAAAAGTATTTATGCCCGAACTTCCGACATGACTTAACATCCTACTAATTTGGTAAATGCGAAAGTTTGTGAGGTTAGATGGATGGATGTTTTTTATTCCATACCGCAAAAAACTATTGAATCGATCTGTATGAAATTATTCATATGTACTAGTCTACTATAATAACAGGAATCGACGGCTTATTGTATCCTCCAAAGCAGGTAACAATTTAAGTATTTCCCACTAACGTCCCTTTACTATCGTCTGACCTCAGCGGATAGTAAGACAATTGTGAAAGATGAAGAAACTTCTTATACCTGTACGAAAATGAACATCATGTGGGGCTCACACAGTATTGGAAAGTCCATGAAATTAAATTTAATAGAATTTCATTAGAACATTAAATTTTCAAGATTAAAAAAAATGCAAATAAACTGCATTGCACTTAATTAATAAAAAAGTTTTTTTTTATCATAATTGTATTGTTTAATAATATTCTCTTATTAGTTACTAGTTTCTGCTCGCGACTTCGCCTGCGCAGTAAGTACGTTGATAAAAACTAATCCATTGGCTGTCCCAGACTATAATCTATCTCTGTGTCAAATTTCATCCTCGGTTAAGTAGTTTTTGCGTAAAGGAGTAACAAAAGTCCATTCTCACAAACTTTAGCATTTAAAATATTAGAAGCATTTTATTCCATTATTTTTTTTAGATTACGTCTGCACCACAAACCAGAGAAGGCAGAGAAGCACAACAAACTATTGGTCTATTGGTAACTAATAATTCAATAATCGTGAGTTTCGTTTCCAGTCTTCAATTATTTAAATTAAATCAATATCAAATTGCATTAAATTGGTACCTTATTGAAACTAATTGACAACATTGAGATCGTTCTTTGATATTGTTACCTAAAAGGCAATGAGTATTGTGGTTTTGATATATACAAAACAATAATGGACAAGGCGCAAAATCTCTACCAATACGATGTGTCTGTATTCAACTACCAGTCCCATATACATACATAGTTTCAATTTAATTTATTTACACCCTATAGCCTCGTTATTTGTGGTCCGACCAGTGAAGTAGGTCGCGGTTTAGATACCTGGTAGGGCCTAATGTTTATGTGGGTTCAACTCATAATTGTACTAAAGAGTACTAAAGAGGCCTCATATTGAGCACGGGTTTCTCTTTGTACTAAGGATGCGTACAGTATACAGCATGATGTTTCTCCAGTGCAGATTGGTCGAAGGGACATTTAAGTGGGTGACAGATATTCGTTTTAATTTCTTGTTTTTATTGTGCATATGTTTATACAAATCCTAGTCGTATGATACTATGAGCCTGTGTGTCTTGCTTAAAGCTGTGAGTATACGTGTGTGTTGTTTTCAGTAATTCCTTTTTGGTTAGATGTTACATAAGAAATATATCATATTTTTACGTTAATTATACCAAATAATAACAAATTTCAGAACTGTAAGCCAAAATAGATACCACTGCATTTTCTGTTTGGGTAGGCAAATTGTAAATTGACATTTATTTAGTGTAGATTGATCTAACATATTTATATCCTTATCAAAATAGTATTCGAAGATTGGATGAGTTTTATAAAATTAGGAGATAATTGGATTACTAATAATTTATAACACAGGTCGGCAACCTTTTCTTATACGAGGACCACAAATGTTATACGGATATTGGTGCGGGCCTGTAGCATGTAATAATGTAAACACATCGTGCATTTTCAACTATACTTAAGATGACTAGCGCAGGCCGTATCGCAATGGCATAAGCGCCACGGGTTGCTGACCGCTGAATTATAATATCAATCATTCATCACACTATGGTAAGTGGCCACTACTACCAAATACAAGGCATGCATGACCCATGGGATAGCCCATTTAAAAGATGTAGAGAGTCCAGCCTCGAGAAATAGTTTGAAGAATGAACCAAGTAAGGAGGCTAAACAGGCGTGTTTCAAATTATGATAGAATGTCGCAAAAGCAGATTATTAAATAGTATAAAAAAGCAGGCAGTGTGTTTAGCATTTAAAACCGCAGCAGATGGCGCTGCCCGCGATAGCTCCATAGCGCACGGCCGATACAGATAACGCGGGGAGGCGCGGGTATACATCCCCAAAACGAATAAAACATTTACTTTCTGTCTCATTCCTTCTCACTTTAAACTAACGGGGTTACGTTAGTGATCTCTCGCTCTAAGGTACAGTCGGGTTGTTTTAACTTGGTGTAATTGTTGTTTTTATCCTAGAATTGATGCAAATTACACATTACACTATACTTCACAGAAATACTTCATACTTATAGAACTAAATATTCTAGGAAGTAGTCTATTAGATACAAAAAAAATATCCCATATTCGCTCTTTAGAGGATACCATCAGAATGGAGAACGCAAGTTTTTTGGAATAATCTCCAATTAATTAATTAACCTAATTTAAGAAATGTCCGCCTAAATACTACTACTACTACATGGTCTCGGCTATTTATACAATTCTGTAACATTAAATATCTTACTGATGAGTTGATGATCGAAAGTATTGGAGAACTATTTGCTGCATACACATTTAATGACGAGTCGAAGAATAGAAGTTCCAACTTCCTCCAATGATCGTTAAGACAATTTACTTAGGGTTGTTTTAAATGTGTACTCTAGGCTGCCCAACAAAACATAGAATTATAAAATTTTCGTTAATTTATTTTAATTTATAAAACACATTAAATCATAAAACAAAAAACTAACTCTATTCTCGTTATTAATAACAAGCTATGCTCGCAACTTTGTCTGCGTGGATTTAAAAAAGATATATTGTTCAGCTCGCAGATTTTACAAATACTTATATTTTAAGATTTTAAAATAAAAGTAACTCCTTATTACATCAGCTACCAGGTAATGAAAGTCTCATCTCAATCGGTCTAGCCGTTCCAGAGATTAGCCGGAACAAACAGACAGACAAAAATGTTACATGTATATACCGTGTTTACATACATAATTGTGTATTTAGGAATAAAAACCAATTATTTTAATATTATAAACAGATGCACCAATTTTATTTATTTGCTTAGATTTTAAATTTGAATTGCACGATAAAGATCGACAACGAGGACAAACATACATTTTTATCTTGATTCTTTAACAATCTAAGGAGTCGTCGGCTGTATTTACTGACCATTTCAAAGCAGGCGTATTACGGAGCCAATAAAGTATTTTACAAGTGATACAAGAGTACGCCAATCGGCGAGCCGGATCTCTCGGGGCTTTAACTTTATAAATACTGCGCTATTTATTTCTGGAAATCAGCCCGCTCTCATCAATATGGGTTTGGGTGTTCTGCCTTCGAGGAATTGCACTCAACTTTATATTAGGGATAATTTCCTGCGTTATAATGGATTTCGAAAGCATTCTTAGATGCTCGAAGATTCGTTCAGGCTTAGACTGCCAAAGGTATGATAGGTTGATGTACTTGATCGTCGTCGTCATTGCGACCCATAACTGTCCCACAGCTGGGCTTGGGTGTGACACAGTTTAAGGGGTACAGGCCATAGTCTACCAGCTAGCCAATTGCGAATTGGTGGACTTCACATACCCTTGAGAACTTCATGGAGAAGTCCTAAGAGTACAGGTTTCCTTACGATATTTTCCTTCACCAAAGCAAGTTAAAATCAATTTCTGATACGCATATAACTTGAAAATTGGAGCAGGATTCCAATCCAGAACCTCCGTTCGAGAAAACAACGCTCTAACCACTTGGCTATTACTCTTTCATCCTGTTTGAGCTGCCACATGATCTTAATTATATTGAATTGAGTTAAATAATGTCTAGTATTCAACAACAACTCGCATTAGAAGCGCGTGGTGGAGTATGCTTCAGGCCTCCTCATTCACGAGGCATCCGTGCTTAGTAGTGGGCCATTGAGGTTGAAGCCAAGGTAACCTTACTGAAATCACATCTATTCTATATCCCGGATATATATCATTCATCTTAATCCAAAACATATACCACCCATAATGAAATTCTTACGTCAAAGAACAATAGCAATACTTAGGTTTATTGTATAGGAACGTTTTCAATTCCTAATAAATTCAAATCTTATCGCAATACGTTATCCGCTACGCGCTTTTCACTGGACTGCATTGAAACTGGAGCGAATATTAAGCCGCCCAAATTCAGAGTGTCGTTTATCAAGGCACACACAGTAGCCGAATGGGACGCCGGCTATGTCGCGCGTCGCCGCACTCCCTGCGACATGTCGCGAGCTCCTTATACGCAATGAATGGGCCCAGTGTGCGTGTAGGCGAACGTAAACGGAATATACCCGTGTAATTAGGAAATCTCTACTTTTATTTATTGACCACGCGCGAATCGCATGCTAATTTCGTAAATGGGCCGATATTAATGCTATATATCTTACAAATTAAAGTGTTTAGCGCTAAATTGATAAATAATTTCGTTGAAATGTTACCGAGTGAAACGGTTGTTGTTGTCGTGCTTTTAGCTTGTCACGCCGTCGATAACTGTTGCTAATGGTCCGATATAGATTAACGATTTAATTCGTCGGCATATATTCTTCGCTGACAGTCTGTTACTCGCGCTGAGCTCCAGTAAATCATTAAGGGACGTGCCAATGCCCTAGGGCTCGCAACCGAGCGGATAAGGCAATAAAACTCATTCACACGTTCGTCAACGTAATAGATGCCTTATTAAAAACGTGCCGCTTACTTCTGAATCGATTTCGATCCACATTATCGATTTATTTCTCGATGCTCTCAATTGAAATTAAAACTGCCAGCTGCGTTTACTCGCTCGAGTTGATTTAGATTTCGCGTTAGTATTCAAATTAATTCTTGTTCCATTCTATGTATACGCCTTGTGTAAAACTTCACTTAAATGTGATTTAGTTAGGGTCACCGCGTTTAAGATTGGCTGTGTACTGACTGTTAAATATTCATCTTAAAGTCAGAATGCCTCAAAGTTACTACTTCTGTAATAACGAACCATAAATCTATTTGAAAATATTACCACCAGCAATTTGTATCAATTCCTTTGTAGCTTCCAAAATGGAAATAACCTCAAATTCGTGATTCCAATGACTATAAACAAAAGGCAGCGCATGTCTAATTGTAGCAAAGGTAGAAGGTGGCCCAAGTTCAGTTCCTGCGATCCTTACTTTCACTTTCATACATGGAATCAAAACAATGCTGCGGATGCGATTGGTTCGCTCGGCTTGGAAACTAATTACCCTTTCGTCTAATCTGTGACAACTTGCTTTGGAAAATACTATTCCAGAAATGCTACTTCTTATTTGGCCTTTTTATGACGTCGCTAATTAGCTCCTCGTCTTCGAAGTTGTTGGTGAATACAAGCACTCACTTTTGCTCTGTAATCTTATTGCCAGTTTGTTATTATCGTTGAACCAGTAGGTATATTAACCAGTATGTTAACCTATAATTACAAAAACAGAAGTTGTAAATCGAAGAACATAGATATTAAGACATCACATCTTATGTATTGATGGAACTTAAAATCAAATTAGACAAAAATTTCAATGTGGTTCTCCCACTAAAACATTTCTATTTTCTAGATCACGTGTTCTTTACGCGATATGTAGGGTAGTTATAACAATCTTCAATCTAAACACCACGTGTGCAATTGATACTCAAGAGTACCTTACATTGTATCAAGGTTCGATTTGAATAAAGATCGAATCACCCAGATAGAAAGGGTTAAAGGAACGATTCGCCAAGTCATTGACCGGTTGGCGGGCTCCGTTAGAAATAATAAGGTAGGAATCCACCTGTCGGGGGTCGGCGCGTGGGAACGCTCCCCTAATTACCCGAGCCCCAGATAACGAGTCTAATTCGCGGGCTGCGTGCGCCCCGTCCCGGTCTCACGCACGCATTGTCTTCGGTAATTGCCGATCCTGTTCAATTTGTTGGATTTGTTGCCTCTCCGCGCAGTGATTCCTTTAAGTGGCCTTTCAATTGGCTAAATAAATCCCGAGCGCGTTTACCCTCCTAAGCGTTCCATGGAATACTATGGTAAATATAGCACGCTATTATTTTTGCATTTTGTTGCCTATGTGCTGCAACGATTTGCTGCGCGTGTGAATATTCCTGGTGCAATTCGTTGGCTCTCTGTTAACGTTGGCATATAGTGTCCTACATGGTACTATCTGCTGACATAGAATCACAAAATTTGTCCAGAAGCACTGTCATAAGTAAAGAAAAAACCAGAACAAGTAAATTTGAAGTTACTTCAAAAAGAAATTAAGCGCGCATTGCGCGGATATGAAGAGGATTTTCAATAAAAAGAATGTGTAGCAACTAAAACAATAAAGTTCAACTATCTAATAGACCTGACAGCACAATGACCGCGGAACTATTAATCCAGGAGTTGACATTTCTGATGAATACTAATTAAAAATATTGGGACAAGAAAGCATAGTTTGCCGAAAAAATCTTCAGCGCCTCATGATTTGGAGAGCATGTAAAGCCATAGGTCGCAGTTCTTTCCCTTAAATAGAGCGACAAAAAATCTTCAGAAACTTAGGTTAATCAATCCCATAACCAATTTTAACTCTAACAACGTATTATTACATGTTCTAGACTTCATCAGTACCCGTGCTCAAAATTAGAACATCGCCTGAAGCCAACGTAAACACTTTTCGTTACTACAGAAAAACTCTATAAAATAAGTATATATCAGTAATTATAATACACGCTATTCTCGCAATAAATCGCCAGAACCCGATCTCGCCTAAGCCAAACACGTAATAAAAGGATTAACAGAAACGAAAGCTCTTACAAAGTCGCATATTGCAGAGTTTATCTCGGCTGGCATTGAGTATGGTGCCGTACAATGTCTAGGTTGCGCCAATCGCTCATTAGTCATCGTATGTCATTGTTTTATTTCTGTATTACATGCCGCGTTATATGACTGACCTGGTTTCTTAAGGTATTATATATTAACATAATAGGATCACAAGTTTATAACATTAGCGATTGAAGGTGTTAATGCTATTATGTTGTTTTTAATTGAAATGTCATGACTTTAAATGAGTAAAATTTAAATAAGTAGATGATTTTCAGAAATTAGTCTGTTTCAGAATTTAAAAAGTTGCTCTCGGCTCGTTCAGTTTCTGAAATAATCGTCGGTGTGTCTCTTTAGAGTACATTAGTGCCTACAAAAAACATTTTATTCGCATTACTGGATTCGGGTCTCTTCGTGAACGGTTCAGACCATATCCTATGACGTTGGCCAAGTGCGGATTAGTAGACTTTACACACTTATAATGTAACTCACAGGATCGTAGGTTCCCTTATAATGTTTTCCATCACCTAAGCAAGTGATAATTAATTTCTAATCTAATGCAACGTTGAAAATTAGAGATACACACAGGATTCTAACATAGGTTCTGTGTTTGATAAACCATCGATCCGGCTTACTCTCTAGGTTAACACTGCATCATTAGAAAATATAATATGCCAATCTAAAGGTATAAAGTTCAACATCACCATAAACGCAGCATTCCCGATGCAAGCGCAAATCGCGCGGCTAGGTGCGCGCGCGCAGGCGTAACGCCCCCAGGCGGCTGATGAAGACATCACGGTGCGCACCAATTGATTAGTCGCGTGACGACCGTCGAGCAGAGCAGACTGTTATTATGCGACGTTAGACACGCGTCCCGGTTACAGATTATTAAAGCTGACGATAAGTTGCGAATATTCGCGCGTTTTTTTATTTATTGCCCTTTGGAAATTCTTCCATGGAAATTATAAGGCAAAATAGATATTTTAGGAACTGAATTTAATTATTTATGTGGCTAAGCTTAAATCGCTTGTCAATATAAAATAGTTATTAAAAAAAATATCCTCAAAACTTGAACTCTAAATTATGAAATAATAAGTTCTTTTGAAATCAGATAGATTATAAAGTAATACAAATTGGCACTGATTTGGTGCAGGAGTTTGTTGCAGCAGTAGGAGTAAAATAAACGGGCATTTTTTTAAAACATCGATTAATTTCAAGTTTTTTTTCGATTAATCCTGCGCTTTTATTTATGGTGTTCATTATTCATTGAAAGGAATTAGAAGCTAAATAAAGTATTACATAATTGATACAGCAACATGTATCAATTTGTATGTTATAATTCTAATTTGATATGACATCCGTTACGCATAGACAAAACTTAGATCATTATTTAGGCGACGTACAATCGGAGACACTTTCTGATTTTGTTAAAAGGCCGTACCGGTCAGTGTCAACAATTGGCGTAACGCCTTAGCAATCACTTCATTAAGTCTAATTACAGTTCCTGTGCCAAAGTGTCAACCTTGGCGCAACGTCTTATCACCTAGTTCAATATGTCTTATTATTGCACCTGTTACAAAATGTCAAACTTTTCGTAAGACTTCAGTCGCTACTCAAATGTCTTATTATGGTATCGGTATCAACGTATCAACCTCGGCGTAACTCCTCTACACATGCTTCAATACGTTCTATTATGGTACCTATAACAAAGTGTAGGACTTTGCGTAATGTTTTAATCGCTACTCAAATGTCTTATTATGGTACCGGTACCAACCTTGGCGTAACGTCTAAGCAACTACCTCTTTATACCCTATAACTTAACCGTATTTAAATTCCTTCAATTTCGCTTACTAGGGTCCGCCCGCGGCTTCTGGTATGTTGATAAAAAGACAGTAGTCCGTGTGTTCCATTCCAGATAGCCTATCCCTGTAGGCACCAAATTTATTTAGATCCGATTAGTACTTTTTACGTGAAGAAGTAACGTAGATCTATAAAATTTTCGCATTTACAATATTAGTAGGATATTATTACCTGTACCAAAGTCAACGTGTCCTCAGCAATTTAATTGGTACTTAAATATGTCTTATGTTGTAGTCGCATCGGTACCAAAGTGTCACCGTCTGCGAGCTGCCTTATCCACTATTTAAAAGCTCCGGCCAGCAATATAATGGCCGCTAATGAGTTTACTTACACGTCATTAATTGTATGAATATTTATAATCATTTTGCAGCTCATTATTATTCAATAAAATCGTAGCGGTCGCATAACTAACCACCTGTACGTATTTTAGCGTATTCATTAAATATCGGTGGTCGGTAATAATTTAAATGATTAATAGATTTACAATAATTGACAATTATGCAGTAATAATTAAATGTTTTATTTATTTGCGTCAACATTTTTGTACATCTATTAAACTTTTTTTTTGCGTCCAAACAATGAGAAAGGACTACCCTCCGGAGATGTGGAAGGAGGTGGTTAATGCTCATGAGTACCAACACAGCCGGCTGTGTTGGTTATGTGGGACTCAGGATAACCTAGGTGCATACCCACTAAACACCACCTGGAACTAGCTTTAGCCAAACGGCCTCTAAGCCTTCATCGGAAGCGATTCCAGTTGGAGAGGCGGGGCGCAAAAAATGTATTACCCAAAAATAATACAAATATTTATATATCATAAGTTTCCCTCCACGGCTCCCCCCATGTGGTAGGTACGTTGATTAAGAACCTATGTGGTATTCCAGACTGTAATATATCTAGGTGCCAAATTTCATTCAGATCGATTCAATAGTATTTGCGTGAACGAGTAACAAACATCTAACCATACAATACCATAAATTAATTTGTAATATTAGTTGGACATAAAATCCTTCTCTGACCGAGAATGCTCTTGCTTCGTAGGCGAGCTACCAACGAAACAAGTGGACCGTTCATGAGGCCTACGAGGACTTATACCCATTCGAAAGGAAGAACATTGCCACATATATAATATTTTCATTTATAAATAAGTTTTTATTTTCACGATGCACCCATACACCAATACCAATTACACGAAAATTTATACAATAAAATATTCCATTTAAGAACTTAGCAAAGAAGGCCTTGATTAAAGTAATTTTATCATTTAACTCGATGAACTCAACAGTTCAATAGGAAATTATGCGTCGAATTCTTCAATCGATGTCCCCATTCTATCGGCGGGATTTGCAT
>DWJZ01000067.1:0-47955 GCA_018249125.1 Asbolis capucinus
GAATCTGATCGAGATTTTTTTAACAAGCTTTTATTTAACTTACAGTGTATGTTTCTATAATAGGATGTTAATATATTTGTTTGTTAAGTTTTCGGCGCAAATATTGCAAGCTTAATTAGACCCACTTCCTCTTACTACGAAGCTGAAATTTTGCATAAAATTTCCGTCCTGATACATTTTTATGATAAGCATGACCTGATACTACATTCAGTATTATCTCTAGACATGAGAATTCCCCAATGGTTAAAAAACAGTTATGGTATTTTATATGTTTGTGGGTTCTATAAATAAAGATTGTGTTTTTAAATATTTTGATAAAGCTTGTTTCATTTTCCGTCAGTCTTAAGTCAAATGTCATGCTTGGCGTTCCTACCGCCAGTAGACAACACATTATAAACCTCTTTATCACCATCAGCATTAATTCTAAGAAACATCAATCATCAATCAACATTAATCTAAGAGTTATCATCATCAACAGAAAAAAAAAGTCTAAAAATCTTCGAATATTATCAGTCGACGCTGCGACATATATAACTTTTCCATAGCTGTATGTTGAAACATGGGGCAGGAGTAGAACACGATAATGACTCGCTTTACGGTTAAAACCAGGTCGACAATTGTACGTAGTTTCTATGTAAGCACAAATGCGGGATTGCTACATATGTAAATGGATATGTAGGCGGGAGGTTATTCTATTTTTTACCACAATATTTTCCCCAAACTACTTTCGGAAATATTTTATTCTTTAATTTTAACATCATCTCATCATGAACCATAAATGATTGAAAATTAAAGTTACCTTGAAATACTTCGACGAGACAGCGTGTGCACCGGGCAACGATTGGAGAATTAATGAGTTTTGATCGAGCCAACTTACAGTCAAGCCATCATGCAATAAATAAGTCATAAAAAATTAAAATGTATAATTAAAATATTGAAATGGGGTCCCTACTCATCTAAGGTATACGTGGCAACGATAATAACTATATCTACGAAAAAAGATACAATATTCTAAATCAAAGTATAACAAAGAAACAATTACCCTAATACAAGACGCAAGAATTATAAGAAAATATTCTGACTTCTTATAAATCCATTATTCTTACCCGTTATTAGGGAGCCCTTAATAATTTATTGTTCAAGATGATGAGAAAATAAACAGTTAAAGGGTAAATGGAGTGGCAATAAAAGTCGTGAGCTCGATACGAAAGTCAATAAGGCAGTGGAATGACTTCGCACTTGGCTGTATGTTAATTGAGCGAGTGCAATTAAAGGGATACAAATCTAAGACATGTTTCTTATTACCTGCTAGCAACGATTAGCTAAGATTTCATGCTAAACTAGCTTCATTAAATTTAGTTCGAGTCTGAAATACGAGATCCGTAGATAAATTAACTGACTTAGCTTTCGTTGTTCAAGATTCTTTTGCTATGGTGCCAATTTATTGGCAAAATAGTTCATAGGACGGATAACCGATAAGAAAGAAAGGTCTTCAAATGGGAGCCTTCTCTACCACGTTGCTATAGTGGACTGGTGGTAAGGTTAGCGAACAATCCAAGTGTCCGAAATTCATATGCTGTCTGAAGGAATGGTGGCCAGCGATAACGAATTTGTTACACGTACATAACTTTTGAATATTAGAAGTGCTTGCAAGATTTGAACTGAGTGCCTGCCATTCGGGACATCAACGTTGAGACCGCTAGGCTACTGTTGATATATTAATCGCCGTATCGCCGATAGTAAGACTTCTTTATTGAGTCGTGAACCTATTCTGGTGTACTGAAGAATGAACCATTTTGTTTATACTCGCAGGGCAAATACGGACTTTGAATATTTAACTCCGAAACGTACTTCTCTTTATTGTAGAACTAGTGACTCCCTCGCTTCGTTTTGAAATATCTACTATATAATAAAAAGGATTCGTCAAAATCCATCCAGCAGTTTTTGTGTGAACAGCGAACAACAAACAGATAGTCAGACACGCAGACAAAAAATTTAAAAATTATATTTTTGGCTTCTGTTACTCGTACGAAAATCCCTTTACTTTTTAATTTATTTTGAATGTACAAAATTGAATTCTTGTATTTAATCTCCGTCTCCTACTTTGTTAAACCTTCTACATCTCATTATTCTTCTGTATCTCATTCTGGAGACATTTCCGACAATAGCACGTACAAAATACACATTGTTTAACTCAAAATTTCAGCAAACATCGAGTGTCCATAATTAAAAATGTCTCTAATTTTGTATAATGATAAAAATGCCGTTATTGGCATAGTTTCAAACTTCGTCTTTATACAGCTTAACAATTTCCCGCCTAAAGTTTGTAGGTCCTCCAAAAAAGGCTTTGCTGGCGTGGCTCGTGGCCTGCCGTATCATTTAATTCCCACGGTTGTTAATTTCAACAAAGGAAATTTTTAAATTAGTTGCACTTTACTCGGAATAGCAAGTCAGCTTTGGACGACAAGCTACGAGTATGTTTTATTACTTTGTACAAAGCGTAGTTTTTTTGTTTTAAAGATTAACTAAGAAATTGCATTCGTATATTCCATACTATATTTATTCGTCAAGGACGTTTAATTCAGTTATTTCCGTAAAATAAATTGCAGAATTTTTTTACACGTTTTTACATTATTGAATTATGTGGAAACCTTTCTACTTAGTGGCCACTGGTGATTGAGGAAGGGGTCCCAAGATCAATTCTGGGTTATTTTAAGGAACTTTTATAAACATTATTTATACCATATCATAATTTCAACTCTTAACTGTCCCACTACTGGGCTCGGGTCTCCTGTCACAATGTGAGGGATTTTGGTCAAGATCTATCAAGCGGGTCAGTTGTGGATTAGGAGACTTGACACACCTCCGAGAACTTTCTGGGGAACACTCAGGAGTGCATATCCTCATGATAATTGACTTCTAATACACACATAACTTGGAAAATTAGAAGTGTGTAGGTTTTGAACCCAGAACCTCCTCAATAAATCCACTATGCTATGATGCTATACCTGGAATAGCCTACGAAAGGATTATAAATAAGGTTTATAAAGTACGTGGGTGGTTTTAAAAATAGTAAAGAAATATTTTTATTTCACGCCAGGGAAAGTCGGCGTGGAACACGTAGTTACCGTATCCGCTTTGAGAATGTAGCGGTAATTAGTCTATATATATGTATATATAGTTATGTGGTTTTCTTAAAGCTACAAATTTCCGCTCTGACACACCGACACGTTGCAGCTCGTTCGTAAAACTAGAGATCTAAAAATGTTCAAGAAAATGAAAATTTTAAAAAGCGAAGTTAAATAACATCGATAGATAATAAAATTATCAATGCAGATAAAATCAGTTGAATATAAATTTACCACAATATGAATTAAATAAAATGCAGATTTTCACTCTAGTTGAAATTGAGATTAGATTTTTAACAATGAAAGAATGATTAATCATGTTAAGCAAAAAAAAAGGAATTAGGACACATATAAAAACAGCCGAATTGAGTACCTCCGCCATTTTCGAACTCTGTTGAAAATTATTAGTCATTCATCTCAACCCATCACGGCCCACTATTGAGCACGGGTCTCTTCTCTGAATGAGAATGGGCAATAGTCCACCACGCTGGCCAAGTGAGGATTGGCAGACTTCACACACCATTGAGTTTTGCAAACTCCCCGGCATGCAGATTTCCTCACGATATTATCCTTCACCGTTATAGCGAGTGAAATTTAAATGCTTAAAACGCACACAATTCCGAAAAGTCAGAACTGCCGCGCTTTTTAAATACCTCCTACCAATTCTTGTAATAGACCAATAATAAAATACATCTTGCTCCCGAAACAGAACCCCAAAACCGAATACAGACATATCAATAACAAAGTAGAACCATTTTCGTTGATAAGTAAAAGACACACACTCAAAATTCGTTGTCTCAAACTTCGCGGGTGTATGGTAAAAAAACTCACAGGCAGAAGCTTTTACGGGCCCATAAAAAATTTATGGCGGTCCCCGTAAGCGGTAAATTGAATATGAAATCAGCGCAATGAACTTTCGGGCCAAATTTAATGAAGTGAACGGCAAACGTGTTACGAAACATTCAAATCGTTTTTGGTAAGGTCGCCTGTTTCGATGTTTTGTTTCGTTCCAGGCAACACCGTAATACAGATACAATAGTTTTATCAAACCTATAGGTGACCTTGCTTGTAAAGGAAGCGAAAGCAGAGAAGGCTTTGGTCCCCGGCTAGAGCAGGCGTTTGTACGATAGATTATTGCATGTTCTCGTGCTGGAAGTACTCTTAACCCGATGTCTTCCGATCCAAAGTGATCAATTTCGTTAAACATCAGCCGGCGGGTTAGAAGATAGTTACCACTTGAAATAAAATTGTCTTTTATTAGCCGGCTCGAAAAGAAGTTCCAAAATTTGAGAAAATTGGAGAGTTTTCAGGAATTGTACGATTTAATTCTCCCATCTCCTTTCCATCATCGAACGGCATCGCACGGCGTGTATCCATCCATTCGCCGTAGACATTCCACCAGTACAAACGTCTCGCTTTGCGGCTTCTTTTATCATGCGTACCACGAAGGACTGAAATAAGCTACCCGCGTCAGTGTTCCCGTTCGATTACCATGTAAATGTCTTCAAATCCAGTGTGCATAGACTTTTGCTAAATCAATTTATACCAACTAGACCACATCGCAGCTTACCATCAGGCGGGATTGTGGTCAAACACTAATTTATTGAATATAAAAAAGAAAAGAAAATAGTCTGCATTTTTTTACTAAGGATACCGTTTTATTTATTATTATGGTAGATACTTTAATTCTATTTCCATATTCAAAATTAATAGGTATCTAGAATCGATGATCTCTTATATCAAAATATTGCCAACATAAAAAATTAATTCGCTTCTGCTTTTTGTAAAATGAGTCTGTCTAGACTATAGTAATTAATGAATAGAACTTCAACTTTAACATTGCAAAATGTAAAATTATAAAACTTTATAAATTAACCAAGAAAAAGTAATTTATAATAACAATATCACTTAAGATCTGTGCTTAAGATTTATCAGTTGTGGAGCCAGCCCAAAGAACTACGGTGTTTTCCGCCTGGAAAACCAACTAAAGTTAGTTTAATGAATCTTAACATCAGTGAAGATATTTCAAGATGTTAGCTCCTAGTTAATGTAGCGTTATGAGAGGGTGAGATAGAGGATGATTGTACTTCCTTGTCTATCTTGCTATATAATCCGATATACAGCGTGTTTCTCGCGGAGTAAAAAGGTTTTTGTTAATATACAATTTTTGGAATATTTTTGAGTGTATTGGGGCGGTTAAGATACTTTAATCGCATTGATACAGATATTACAGCTGAAAGAAGTCCACTAGTTGATGGTATAGATTCGTATTAATATTATATTACTTATTTACTTAAAATAAATAAACACACTTACTTAAAATGAATAAACAATTTACACACGGCCATCTCAGCCATATTGGGGTGGCTATGAATACAAACCTCAATCCCATGGCCTACCAGGGTTTCGTAGACGTCAAACAGAAATTAGTTGCTCGATGATAGGGCTTCTTAATATTATATTTTTGTGAAGTCCGCTTGTTTCGCTTTTTTTCGCTTCGCCGTTTCGCTTCTTGCTTGAATCAGCCGCCGACGATTCGTCGTGCTCCGGCTGGGTGCTTGAGAGCCAGTTCTCTTCTTTTTCCTCCTCCTTCAGTCATTCCTTCTCCTTCCCATTCTTCTGTTATCCTTCCTGAATATGTATTTTGTTGGTGCAGCTAAAAACCATCGTTCCAATACGAAATACTCGTGACTTACTGAATTCATCCTGTATTGTATGAATTAGGAGCATAATGTGGAATTATTATCATTGTTCCACCTCAAAAGTTAAACCTCCGCTTGAGGCTGAAGATAGCGCCCGGCGCCGGGTTACGTCGCGTGCTGTTAATATTAATTTAGTGTGCACTCGAGACTGAAATGAAATAACATTCATGTATTATATTGCAATAGATTTAATTTTCACATGATTAAAGTCTTTTTACTGAGTTACATAATATAGAAAGAAATAATAATATTAAATATATTCGCAGAATTAATACACGGCCATTTGACTCCAAACTAAGCGTTAACTTGTACTATGGTGATCAGAATACTGATAAACTAACATATAACCATATATATTTTGAAATATATACTTATAGAGATATTTGTTCATCCAAACTCACAGACCAAATATTCTTGGTAACCATAGAAAAATTTGCCCAGGGTGGGAATCGAAACCACGACTTTCGGCGTAGCATTCAAGCTCACTAACCACTAGACCGACAATTCAAACTGCCCAAACAGTTCTATGACGACCGATGACTACTTTCAAAGATTTTTTGAACATATCAACAACGAAAAACAAACAAAACTCTTTAAAGAAATTAATAAGAATCACGCTTTACGCCCTTATACGGAAATAATACGGGCGTATGTGTAATGACATTCGCACTTATTCGGAACCAATCGTGAGCAGGAACATAGTATACTGTGCACAGTCCACGATGAGATTTAAAATCATATATTTTCTGATACTGAATTTCAATTTAGAAGCTCAGAACTGGATGATTGATGAGCCTAACCTTATATTACAGATTTGGATATGAAAGAGAGAAAAAGAAATTATCTCGCTAAAGCTTTTGAACGGCTACGGCACGCTGGGGCAACGATCCTTTCAGGCTAGGTCCCGGATTCTATTCCCGGATATACATGTGTTTTTGAATATTTGTCCGCGGGTGTATTATATGATGTTATAGCCTGAGCACGGGTCTCTTACTGCGGAGGCCTAGAGCATATTCCACCACGCAGCTCCAACGTGGTTTGGCGGAGAGCTTAGTGACCAATCAAAGTGTCAAAAGATTTAATGCCCTAAAGCCTCCGACGTGGCTTAACGATTGCTATCTAACGACAACAGGCGTCGGTCCGTGCCCTCCAAAGCTTCCGAGTGTTTTATTGACATTAACGTTTTATATGATTTTAAACTTCCATTATCATGGACAATAAACATTTTTAAAAACTTTTTTAACTTAAAACCACTTGGAAAACCCAAAAAACATATCTTCAATTAAAATTTTAAAAAACAAATACTAAAACGTTACTAAAAACTTTTTAACGGGTACTCAGGATTATTTTTATTTGATGCCGTGATGTGATATGTTACCTAAGAACGGGAAACGAATATGACGTAATGACAGGCGCATTTGTCATTAGTATGTCAAGTGTCAGCTGACAAGAGTTTCACCCCGCCACCGCAGTCTTGCCGTGACCATGACCCATGCAACTGGGTCGAAATATCACCGCAGTCTTGCCGTGACCATGACCCATGCAACTGGGTTGAAATATCGGTATAAATAACAATAATCGTGAGTACCCGTTAAAAAAAATTTCAGTAACGTTTTAGTACTGTTTGTTTTTTATGTTTTAATTGATGTTTGTTGGGTTTTCCAAATGTTTTTTTTTAATGTTTGAATAGAATTTCCGACTTTCGTATAAGGAACTTAGCAAACTTATTATTAGTATTAGCAACTGAAGAAGTATGAAGTACCTGAAGTAAGAATAAATCTACGTATCCTTGCTACCTTCTATTACAAAGGGTTTAGTTCGTATTTATCTAAATACCCCATGCGGATCCTCAGCTAATTCCTTAGTTTTGTATTTAATACGTGCCGGGATCTTTGAGCTTCGTATTGTAAATGTTTTGTGTCCTATTCATATTCTAAATGCGAAAGTTTCTGACGATGGCTGCTTGTACTGTTACCTCGCAAAAACTATTCAACCGACTTAGTTGAAATCTGGCACAGAATTAGTCTGCAATAACATATAGGCTACTTTTTATCATCGTATGTACCGCATCGCGGATTGTATATCTACACTGTATTGTATATCTACCCTTTATTGTATATCTACTCTGTATTGTATATCTACTCTGTATTTTATATCTACTCTTTATTGTATATCTACTCTGTGTTGTATATCTACTCTGTATTGTATATCTACTTCTACTACTGGTTGTATTGGATATGTATCTACTCAGAACGAGTATTAGATACTGCTATTATTTTTCACTTTAGCCCTTTAATGGCCTACTTGGAGCACGGGCATCTCCTGTTAACTAATACTTAAGCCTCCAGCACACTTCTTCAGTGAGGTTTGATGGAGAGGTTTGCTCAAACCGAAAGTCAGAAGACTTTTACGACTACTACCTTACGAATACGACCAGAACCGACGAGTTTCCTGTCTACAAGCTAGCTTAGTTTGGGATCAGATAAGATTGTTTGAGTTGTGGTCTTTCACGTACCCTCTGGGGCACTGATAACTTGATGAAGTTTTCGTCTTTTCTTCCCGGACAACCTCTTTGTTGTTGCTAATAACTTCTAAACTGGTACATGACAAACTGGTATATACCAGTATATATTCATACCTACTCGTACATCGAATTATATAACTTGTAAATGAAACACAATTTAAATCAGTCTGTTTACCAACGACCAGGTGGCGCCTGCAGCGTAGACGTAACACTTTTGTTACCACCACTTGACCTACATACTTCGTCTCCTGTTACAGGACCACTTCCGAAACCCTATTCACCCGACACCTTCACCTCCGACCGAAACACGACCTTATTCCTACACCTTAAGTATAAAATTTCTTTGTTAAACCACACAGCTCAAAGGCGACTCCCTACGCAATTTAACACTTTGTTTTTCCTTCAAACATGGCAGAATATTCAATGTCGGCGGAAAATGAGTAGGATTTTACTACTTAGCGATTTGCCACTCACTCGCGCACGTAATAAGTTCCAAATTCAAGTGGCAGGGCGTTGGTTCATAATGAATTTTTTATTCAGTTCGGCCCATAGAAGCTGCAATAATACATGTAATCTAAGATATATTCGTCTCGATCTGTTCACAAACAGAATTTTTTAAAAATTCATAGAAGGGTTATAATATACAAAGTTTTTAGAACGTTTCTGGTTCGTACGCCTCGAGTAAGAAAGTAACTAGTAAATGCGATACGGAGTCCCGCGGGACTCAAATAAAACCGTGGCAAAAGGGCGGAAGTGGAGAGGAAATTTGTTGTGCGTTGATTCAGTTAATGTTGCCAACTTTTAATTGGTTTAATAATTCGCCTTTTCTGATCCTGATGTAGGTATAAAGTGTAAACTTTTTCAATTATCGTCAAGTGAACTTCTGATTTGTGAGTATGATTGACGGTTTAGCTTATTCGCTATATTTTAATCAATGTTTAAGGCAACGATTTTAAATTCTTAACACCGACTTTATTCGTACTTCAAGAAGTCTTTGTATATTGGTAATTTGTAACGTTTGTGTATAAAAAACCAGATCGAATTTGCACCGAGTATAGTGATGAACATTGTAACTAAATCCCGTAGTGCTTGAACAGAATTAGTAGTGAAATAATTTAATATAAGTTATTTTGTCATGTGTCATAATACCAAGTCATGTTAAAAAAAAAACAATAAAATCGCGTTAGTACTACTACAGGAAATATGGCCCGCTCCAAATGTACAACATTGTGGTCCTCTCAGAAGAAAAGGTTGCCGACCCATGCTCTAGACTTCAGTAACGAGAGACCTGTGTTCAATAGAGGCTATTAATGGCTTGCCAATCCATTAATATGACGTTATGGGATTATCAACTGATGAGACTTTGTTAAAAACAATTGTTAAAAAGACAAGGAACAATTTATGGAGTAACTTGTTCCTTATCACATATGTTGAAACAGAGAATCAGGGCATTCCTTTGTTGTAAATTAAGCTGCAATTAGTTAGGGTGGGCGGGCGTGTGATTTATGCCTGTTTTCACGGAAAGTAGACCCCAACTAATGTTATCGTCCACGCAACGGCCCTTGTAACAACTTCTGTTGCGATTGCGACCAATTTTAGTTATCCCACTGTTTTTGATGGCATTTTGTGGACGCAAAAACAAAACTACAAAGTTTACGCGGCCCTTTTGTTACAGAGTTTTTCTGTAGATCGATGCCGTCTATAAGGGTCAGTACAACAATTTGAGATTTTTTTTATTTTATTAATCGCTTTCTATTACTATAATTAATGAAATTGATTAAAGATATACATTAAATATAAATTCGTACATTTCAATGTGCAAAGTACTAACTATGCAGATTTTCATAAGCTTATAAGTAAACTGACTAACTTATAAATATTGTACTAGTACTAGTATAAGTAAAATGAAATTTTTAAAGTATGTATTGAAAAGTCATAATTTTGTACTATGATCCTTATGTATAGAAGAATAAAAATATTTTGTTTGTTTGAGTGTCTTAATGGTAGTACTTAAGGATGATTTCTATACTAGAAAAACTTATCCGCATTTCTATGGAATCGATTTAACATGGTGATTTTACAGACAGCAGATTTGTGGTTCATACAGACGCGTAGATTGGTTTAAAATTGAATATTAATGTATACTATTATTACAGTTAAAAATAGTATTAAATCTCAATATTGACATGTCCACGTGTTTATCTGAATACACACCGTGAAAACATAAATACTGCGTGAGCCTGTAAAAGTTCGTATAATCAAAGAATGGGAAGTCAGCTTTACGCATCATATATGTATGTACAGAATAGATATGCACAGAAGAAATTTAATATATTTTTTTTAATACTGCCCACAGTCAGTAGTAAGAAGTCTCTAGGCATAAAATCCGTTCGTTAAGTGATACGCTCATGTATTTTAGATACACTATCCGATTTCATAATGACTTTCTTACTAAAGCTGAACCTCATTCGCAGAAAATTGAGAAAATTCCATCGCCTTCTACCGTCATTGTTTTTACCTTTAAATAGTATAAAACAAAGTCGCTTTCCGTGTTTATCTGTTTCATAGCTTCTAATAAAAAAAATAAAAAAAAAACGACGAAACTGATTTTAATAGTTTTTCTTAAAAATGGAACTGTTTTTCATTCTTGGTCACACACTTGGTTAACACATTGTATTTACACACACATTTTATTGCTGCTGATATGTACGGGCAACGCTGACTTTACCATCATGTAACTTAGCTGCTCGTTTGTCGGGTATTGCTATAAAAATCACTAGAAGTAATTAGGAAGGTTTTGTCATTTTGTTTATTTGTGAATCTTGACTAAATTTCCATAAACTTTTTGACAACTAGGCAAAAGAAAAAAAAATTACTTTTATAAATAATATATTAATTTAACGTCGTTGCTTACGTATTAGTTATACTCGTAATTATAAATCAACAAGGTTAATTATCAAGGTATTAAAATAACTAAAGTTTAATTAAAGTTTTGAATTATGAAGAACGAAAATTTTTAATTGTACAAATGTTAATTATGAAGAATGAAAATTTTAACTTGTACAAATTTTAGTAATGAAAATTAGAAATAAATTAATTCACGTACAGAGATAAAAATCTAAACTACATTTATTTTATTTCTACATCAAATTAAAAGCAACATTTACACGAACCGCCGCCATAATTTGGTTAAACGCCAATGGGTCATTAACCCCGCTTGCGGATGACCGATCGGAGTAGACGTGGCTCAAATAGAACAATTCATTCGCGAAATTAAACTGTCAGCCGCCTGATATTGTTTACCTACGTGTTTGTTATTAACTTGCAACAAATTGAACTGAGCAAGTTTGTTAGTTAAACATTTCATGTGCAATTGCGAACTAAGGAGGTATACGTAACACCGCGCACGCTAGCGCCACAGAGTAAGCAAGATAGCGCATCGAGTGCACTGCGCTGCGTCACTTATAATTTATTAATCTGTACTCCATTGGGACGACCTGAAACACCTGTATTTCATAATGACACCAATCGTGGTCATCTAGAAGGTAATATTAGACGACGACAGCCAACAGCTTAGTGGTATGGATTCGCATAAACATATGTACATATGTATAAATCGATATTATTGATTATTTAAATTCTTACTTTTAAGATAAATCTCTTGTGTTTGGGAGTTGATTTCTTTATTCTATGCGAATTAATATTTATCTTAATATTATAGTTAATCAATAAAATAAAATATTTTCCGTAGAGGCTTTCTTTGACCAATAATGTAGGCCAGTATTACTAACCAATGTAAGAAAAGCGTTGCCTAACAATGACATAGAAATAAATATGAAACATTTGTTATAGAACATCAGCTTCAGATAAAAGTCACAAGTACTAAAAGCTCGTGGGCATCTGGCTTAGGTACTATTAGATTAAAATACATTAAATGTAATAAAAAAAGCAGTTTTTTTTTTTAATTCAATAAATTCACGCTTGACCACAATCCCGCCTGATGGTAGGCAGTGATGTGGTCTGGATGGTAAGGCGCACTAATTCAGAAAAAGCCTATTCGCTCTTGATCTGAAGATATTTATATTGTAATCGAACGGGAACACTGACGCAGGTAACTTATTCCAGTCCTTCGTGGTATGCTTGGTGTAAAATGCAATTTATTTTTATAATATTTTCATAAATCTTAAAATCTGCTTGGATCTCCGGATACTAGCCAATCATTATTAACTAAGAAACTTCTTCATAGAATAAGTAATAAAAAATAAACTTCGAAGTTCAATATCTCGAAAACGGTTGAGTTTAGGATAGGGTGTCAGATAGACAAATCAGTCGGAAATTATGGAAACTACAGCCTCTTCAAGGATCTTGAACTACTTAACCAATAACCCTGTATACAGACCAATGAAATTATAAAATACGTAATATTTTCATACAAATCCGATGCTTTGATCTTCAAAACTTTCTCAATAATTGCTCTGCTACTAAAATTAACCGATTAAAATGAAATAAAATCTATTTCTTAACAAAAACATAGAAATAACAACACAATTTGATCCAGACCATCAGCCGCAGATAAAATTCGCAAGAACTAACAACTCGCATCTGGCTTAGATAGCACGTTCATTAGAAACGACATCGCTAAGAGTAACTCCACATTCTTGACAGAATACAGTGCCTCATTTGTTCTTTCCTTTCTCTAACATACTAGTGCTATTTTTATATCACTTAATAAATAATAGAACCAATTTGTTGTATTAAGAATAACATTCATCGTGTCTGATAACTAACAGAACTCTGTATTTAATAACTGTAATGAGGTTTGGTTGTGTTGGTATATCGTACGATTTTCTGTTGTTTATTGTTTAAACAATATTTATATAAACTTCCTTAAGTTAGTACTTCCATTTATGATTTGTCTGTAAATTTTAACTATAACTTATGTAAGTTAACAAAAAAAAATAGAAATATTTTTGGACAGATAACATTAATATTGAATTGAAAACTTCAACATAGCTAGAGGGTAGTTATTTAACGATTCGATCGAGTCAGTAACGAATCGATTCCTGAAAATATATCGGTTTAAAATATAGATATCTGTGATCGTTGGACGAACGGACGGACGCCAAAGGTTTAAAATGAAGTCCTCTTTAGTTAGAGTACTCTAAAATTAAGCATAATTAACAAATTTCCATTTTATTATGAGCTACTCTCATTACAAAATGCAATCACCTATGATGAACACCCCCCTTTAAAATCAGAGCTCATATAACACGAATATAAAATTAATATGCACATTCATAAATTATTCAAATTGTTGGGGTACATTTTGAATGAATGAGTAATTGATATTTTCATAAATTCGTCGCCAGTTTCGAGTTGAGAATGAATGAAATACAGCATTGTTATTCTTGCTTTCTGAAGTTATTAATTAATTATTAAAGTCAGTAACTCTTTGTTATAATATAACGTTCATGTATGAGGCTTCATGAATAATGATCCGTGGCTGAGTAAGTACGAGGTTGTCGTTGCTAAGGAGGCCTATCCGTCCAGGCTGTTCCAGTGTTGCCACTGCTACTATAAGATCTCGAACGTAGTTTGATCGATTACTCGATTGAAAAATTATAACGTAAATGCCTTCAAGTCAATAGTGAATAGGCTTTTATAAAGTTAATGCGCTTTACCACCAAAGACTACTTACCATCAGGGGATTTCGAAGTCAAACGTAACGAGTAACTTACTTCATATGAAAAAAAAATTGCTGTCGAAAGTTCATTTATGAATTACGATTATTTATGCGTCACTCAGAGTCATTCAATGGTCATTTAACTGGCTCCTTAGTACACATTCAAACACGATCAGGAGTTAGTTATGGATGCGTCACAATACAAAAAAATCCTTGCTTAAATATTAATGGTAGATTTGGTAAACGATGACGGTTGAACGTTTTAATCTTCCATCTAGTATAAAAGTAACATATCGACGACGGAAAATAGTAAAAATTACACCCTTATTCTAGAAAAAGTAAAGGTGAAATTCCTACGAGTTAATCTAAGAAGTTACGCTCGTACTGTTTTCCGTTGAACAATAATTTTTTCACTAACAAAATACAAATGGAACTGCTGTCTATGATTGCAATATTTTCCAAAATTAAATGAATATAATTATTGATTAATCATTTCCTTGGGCCACAAACCCCTATAGTTCCAATTTCATGGACCAATGCGATTTTCTAGATTTCTACTCGATTACTTAATTTACGTGGCCTCAACCTATCGACCCACTACTGAGCACGGGTCTCTACTCATACTGACGAGGCGTAGAAAATACTCCACGCTGCACCAATACGGCTTGATGAGTATTACGTAACTTAGGTATACAGGAATGACTTCTATTATATTTTAACGTACATAAATAAATTGAATACAAGATAGAAAGAATTTTGTAAGTGTATTCAAAAAACATTTTTAACCCTAAAATACTGAGGGTTTACATCACAAACAGCAAGACTTAAAGGCACAAAAGTTAAAAAAGTGGTGTTTGGGGTCAGTAAATAACTGATAGGGTATCAGAAGACCGCAGTCGCGTCCGTTCCTTTAAAATATTACCGCCCTGGGCGCGTAAAATAACCCGTTTTATGTACCGTGAAGATAGTCAACTATGAACAGAATCATATTTTTAAATATGAAATGTACTTACATTTATGCGCGGCTGTTATTTATCCCGACTTCATTAATGCCGAGAGCCGCTTTGTAGTCAGATCGTAAAAATAGTTGGTTCAACGATATTTTTCCGCCTCTTCCGTATATAAATTCGCAAACCATTAACAATTGCGGCAAGCTTACGAAATTCGGCTAATTATTAATTTATTTTTTATTTTCTTTGATTAAACAATGTAATATTATAGTTTCTAAACAATAATTATGTTAATATTCAACAGATAGACAAAGAATCATTATCACTGTAACGCGAAGGAATGGAATAAGTTGCTCGCGTCGGTATTCCCGTTTGATTATAAAGTAAATATCTTCAAGTCAAGAGTGAACAGGCTTTTATTAAATTTGTGCACTTTACTATCAGAGACTGCGTCACTCCTTACCATCAGGTGGTTTCGTAGTTAAGCGCTAATTTATTTATATAAATAAAGAGACAAAAATTCTCATTATGGGTTTTCTAGTAAGGAATAGAATTCAAATCATTGTTTTGGATTCTATTACTTACTAAAATCCTTCACCCTTAACTTTTATCAAATATTGTACGTACCAACAACGATTAGTTACTATTCTATACAAGTTTTCGTCTGCGGCTTCGCTCGTATGTAATATATAATAAATAGTTAATATATAACTACTATGACTATAAGCTATCTCTGTATAACATTTTATATTATATTAGTTAAATATAAATAATATATTTTAATGTATTAAATTGATTGTGAATGAATATATGACAACGATGCTTGAAAATAATATGCATCCGCAGCCACTCGAGTAAGTTCTGTTTAATAAATAAGTATTTTATGTATTTTTGAAAACATTTTTAAAAATACATTCATAAGCGTATTGAAAATATCTAAATGAAATGAATTATTTGAGTGCGAGTTTCACTATTTATTTTTTATTTACTTTTCGACCAGTTATTTTATTCTCGTCATGACTCTGTTCGTCTACGATCTTTATTATGTCTGAGGAGTTGCTTTCGCCGTTTCTTCTCTTCTTTATTATATTTTTTCAAAACGATGGTACATTCCAAAAAAGTACGCATAATGGTACTGGAAATACCTACATGAAATAAATAATTTGAGTTTGAGTTTCGATGTTCATATTCGAGTTACTTTTCGACCATTTATTTTATTCTCGTCTTGACACTGTTCGTCTACGATCTCGTAGTGTAGCCCAGTAATTAAATCTGCATTCGCAAGTACAGTCCTTTAATTTGGATAAGTGTTGCGGTGCCGGCGCCAAATAAATTATAAACTGAGAACTAAGTTTCCCACTTTCTTGCTACTTCTGTAAAGTATTGATGTAATATTTTACACAAAGCTAAGCTTCTATATTAGCATAGTTCTGTACGCGGCCTCGCTGCTAGCTGTGTATTAATAGCATTTATTTTCACTGACGTTCTATATAAATAAAAGAATATCTTCATCACTGCAACCCATGACTGTCCCAGTGTTGGGTGAGCCCAGATAATACCCAGATCCTCTGTCAGATAGTACTCGCAATGTCAGGGTACAGGCAGGCCCAGCGATGGTCAAGTGTGGGGACTTCAATCTCCTTTGAGAACCTTATAGAGAACTCTCTGGAGTACAGGTTTCCTCACGTTGTTTTCATCGTAGCAAAATGTTATCAACTTCTGATACACATAACCTTGAAAATTGGAGATGTGCGCCGCAGGATGTGGATCTCCTGTTCGAGAGACCACGTTCAAACCATAATATATATATTTTGTTTTTTTTTTATAAAACTAACCTACGTTACACACTGTAACCTTACTCTGTGCCCAATTTCATTCTGTTTCATTCAATAGTTAGCATGAAAAAGTAGCAAACAACCGTACATGATCTGTACGACACCTAACGAGCAGTTTTTGAGTTATTTTATATGTATAAGGCGTATTTTAGTAAATTTATCTAACTAAGTGCATTTTAATTTCATTATCTTTAACTACATTGTCTTTAATTACTAAAATAATTTTATTACTTTTAAATTTAATAGAAAGTTGGGTTTTTTAATTTATTGAAGTCGGAAAACCACAAATATCCTGTGTTCCAACAGCCAGTAGTATTAAACAGTCATAAATATAATTCTGCCGAACTAGACAAAGACACGTATCAAGGAAGGTGTTTTCTTTCGCTGACTGTAAATTATTTGGGAACCCAAGCACGTACTCTTGGACCGTACTTCGGATGTATTATACTCGTACTAGCGTTGTAGTGAATTTTACAACTTCAAAAATTAGGCGGCGGGAAATTGTTTTAAGTTTGGTTTAGGATGTTGTGTTTTGTCGTTTATGCGGTGATGTTTGGTATTGCACAAAATCACGGCATTCTGGTGTTGTTACTGTCATGGATGGCTGTGATCTCCTTTCATCATATGAACCCTCTGTTCCTTGGCTACGTATAACCTAAAAATTGTATCTCCATCGGGGCAGCTTGGTGGAGTATGTACCTCCGCAGTATGAGTCTCCATACTCAGTGGTAGGCTATTATTAAAGCGAAAGCATAATAGTAATTTAAGATATATCGCTCAGAGATATTATGGTCTCAGCGCAACAACCCTAAATCGCTGGTTTTTTATCGCCCATGCTAAACGCTAATTCAAAAGTGTACGGGAACGACGTTTATTTCGGAAAAACAGCCGCCATATTTTTCCACGCATTTAATTCCTATATATATTTTTTATATTTGCCGTGAATGATAACAGATAAGGCATTTTACTCAAAGTATTTGTTTGATATGAACCATCATATTTTTTCAATGTAAGCAATATTAAAATATTTCTGGAAATTAATATATGTATTTTCTAAAAGTTTCGGCTATAGCTCCTTCTGTACTTAATTAAACATTTAATATTTCAGAAGCTAACAGAACGAACTGTTGGCTTCACTCGCAGGTTCGGTGTAAGTATCAAGCGATCGACAAATTGTGAACACTAGTTTGCCTACGCAGGGTTACCCAACCTTTTTCTAGTGCGGACCCCTTCTTCGACTTTATTATGATTCGCGGACCCCTACAAATAATACAAAAAGATCGCTCACATACTTTTATTTGCAGAAAAGTTCAATGAATATATTTTACTTATATAATTTTTTATATTTAATGGGATGGTTGATGTTGCCGTTTGTATATATTGTATATATATAATTTTTAATATACAACTTATTAAATCATATTTAAGGTAATTTTTTATATAAGTACCTATTTGTTATATGCACAAATATAAAATACGACGCGAGGTCAATTACTGATTCTAACCAAACTTAGTTTTAACCAAAGGCTAAGTATATTTTCTGCATATTTGAGCATGTTTATTTCCTTAAAGGTCAGCTCATCATTTAGGAAAACATTCAAGGCTGCCGAAAGCCAGAAGACGCACCTTATGGTTAAAAAAAACCTGAGAAACTGGTTTAGGATGAGCACAAGATTCCTCTGCCATGCAGCAATATAAAAAATTAAGATTGCCTTACAGATAGCCAATTTCTGGTAGCAGAAGGCACTACAAGTAAAGTTCACTCATCTGACAAGCTCCAACAGCGATTTACTAAAAAATGTATAAACTCAGCAGCTTTGGAACTAACACTTCAAGCTATATAATAGTGTCCGCCCGCGTTATACCAATGTTGATAAAAAGTAGTCTAAAGGAGGTATCGAGAGTGCTCGAGACCGTCAACTATCTCCATATAAAAAGTAACGTCAACCTGTGTCTCTGGTTTGACGTGAAAGACACACAAACACACGTTTATATTTGTAATGCCAATATTAATTTAAATAAAATGAAGCAAACTTCTTGATAAGTCTTAAAATGGTTCCAGTGTAAAGCACAAGAATGTATTTTCGCCAATAAACCTATGAAATTGAACACAGTTACAAGCAGATTTAATTTTAATTGTTTCCCAGCTATCAGCTTGTTCCTTAAAGCTAGCCGAAACCGCTTGATTGCTACGTGATTTATAGCTCGGCACGCTAAGCTAACTTATTGCCAGCGCTTATGTTGAGGGAATATGGTGTGAGATGACCGTGGGCGGTTCAGTTGCGGTGACAGTGAATGGATACTGAATTTAGTATGCTTTATGTCTAGGAAATCAGATTGGAAACTTAAAAAAATGCGTTGAATTTCGTTTACATTAGAAACTAGTGGTCATTCGCGACCACGCTCGCTTGGTATCTTAAAAGCCTCTAAAAAAAATCTTAGCCTATATGTTGTTACGTAGTATAATCTATGTGTATGCCAAATTTTAACCTGATGAGTTTAGTAGTTATTGCGTGAATGAGTAACAAACATCCATCGATTCTCAGAAACTTTCGGATTTATAATATAAGTAGGATTCTATGGTTACCTCTTCCTATTATTCGAGTTTCATCTTAAGAATATTTCAGTGGTATACATAATATCACCCCTAAAATGGCACTTCAAGGACAACGATACATGCAGAACTTGATCTTGTGACGCAATAATTATTATCAATAAAAACAAATAATTACTTGTGCATGTGTAGATAATGAACTCGAAGGGCGTTCTTAGACTAAGTCTAAGAATTAAACTTTATTATCACATTGTCAAATTACATGAAACTCAAAATTCAATAAATGCAAAATTAATATTTTTAACAGTAACGTAAAATAAACGACGTAAAAAAGTTAGTGATCTTTTTTTTAATTTACTTATCTGTTTCTTACCTATCTCTAAAATACTTTACTACTACAATTCCAAGCACGCAATTCAATAAACATAACTAAACGTTAATTAGTACTACGTTCCTTCTTCATAACTTCTCAGACCACTTAGGTGTAATTCTTTTCTTTGTTTTTCGTTCATTGCTGTAATCTTCGTATTAATTATTTCATTCACACTTATTTCTTCAATTTGTTTATTATTTTGCTTTATTATTATCATGAATTTTTACTTGTCTAATTTGAGAGTAATGTTGTTTTTCTGATTTATTTAGGAGAGTGTGCGCAGGAATTGCACGATTTAATTCCTCCGCGTCGCACGGCGGGTATCCATCCATCCTCGTAGATATTCCACCAGTACGAACGTCTCGCTTTGCGGCTTCGTTTATCATGCGTATCGCGAAGGACTAGAATAAGCTGCCCTCGTCAGTGTTCCCGTTCGATTACAATGTACATTACTTGTTCGATTACAAGAATGAATATCGCTGCTTGCCATCAGACGGGATTGTGGTCAAGCAAATAAATAATTTATTTATTTGGATAACCTACAGAAACTACACAACACTTAGGATAAATTCTTAAATTAAAAAAATCGCTTGTGTCTTTCTACTTACAGGTAATCACGACAAATTAAATTCATTGAACATATAAAAAAATTTACAAATCTGTAAAATACAATTCTGAATTGATCGTCATCGATGATCTGATTTAACAAAGTATAATAGTAACATATTTCCTTCATTCAGATACTATACATACATACAAACATAACATTTCATTTCAATTTCTCAATAACATTTCGTATTTCATCCACAAATTGTATTAAAAATATTCAAATTGTAACTTATAAGTTATGCAAAGGAAACTATTCCCATTACATTAAGAGATAAAGTAAGCAGAAATATAATAAAAGATACCCCCAAAGAGGATTCATTTCAATTTCTTACATTAAAGCACGGCCGAGCTTTCACAATGAACCAAACATCTTTCATCGTAATAGTTTTGCTTTCTCGAAACATTAATTATTTGAAAGCTTGGTATGTACTCGTTTTGGTAAGAACAGCGCCCGATGGTATACTCTCGGTTACATATTTAAAGACACCCTCTTCCTTATTCAAGGTAATAAAGAAAGCAATAGAAGTTGAGATTTTTGGAAGCAGGTCTCTTGGCAGACATTTCAATATTTTTATTCAATTCCGAGAGCAATTTACCTGCTCAGGCTGAAACGAGACGATTCACTTATATAAGAAAGGGATATGCGAATAGAAAATAGTGTATGTTATTTCTTCTAGATAAGGATCAAAACAAAATTATGGGTCGAGCGAAATGTTGACTTTCTTATTACAGTGTGCGTATAGAATATTTTAATCGCAACGTAAATAAATGATTAGCTAGACTTTTGTTTCTCTTTTATTCTTCTTAATCTTAAATTAAAAATGATTAAGAGTTTAAAAAATATTCATCTAAGATTTAGATAATATTATATGTAGATTGTAATAATATTAATATCTTTATTCTTACTATCAATATGGGTAATGTGAACTTTACAACACAGACCATCTCAAATTAAAGGGCGAAGAAAACACCTTGGGGTCTTACCATCGTTTCTTAGCAAAACATCGTTATAGTGGTGGTACTTTATACGATATAGCGGCATATTATTCGCCACATCATTTTTTTTTATTATAACAACTTTAAATTTTACTGGGTACAAGTTTACAATTGTAGATTTTATTAAGAGTAAGGTTCCAGTAGAATCTTGCCCTCCGGTTGCTACCTATTACTCAATTACAATAAATTCTGAAAAAATCATTAGTAAAATTTATTTTTAATTCCCATCTTTTCTTTCTTTCAGGTAAACAATTTCAACAATATACAGTCGAGCTGCACAAAGGTTCTGAAACTTCCACTCGTTAAAATTAATACGGTCATGTAAAATGTCTTGATATTAAAATGCATATTTTTTCGTTTGTACTCTTAAAATTTTAATGGTTAAGCTCACGCCGTTCACTGTTCCCTCACAATGGTTCAAAATTAGTAACTACCTCTCAACGTGGTGCTTAAAATTAAACGCCCATGTTATTTTGAATTTTATGGTACTCAGCAATATTGAAGCGCGAAGGCAACAGGATTATAATGCCACATTATGTTTTATGCGAACACGTAACATGTTATGTAGATCATAAATCATATAAAATTGCTTGGTTGGTTTCCTAAATTCTTTAGATCAAAATAGCGTCTGCCAACAAAAACGAATTTGTGTACAATACTAATTGTACCCGGCGCGATATACAACGCATAAATTCATCAACCACGTGTCGGATCGACATCATTTTAGTAACAAACCATCAGTGCTTTATCTCCTAGTATATCAGAGTTGATAAAGGACAAACATTGCTTTTAGTTTATATATGTAGATAGGTACCATGGGTCGGCAATATTTTCTTACATGAGGCCCTCATTAATGTTATAAGGACATTGGTGCCACATGTGTCGTCTTCAGGAGGATCATAAAATAAAACACTAAGTTGCGCATGTAAATGGGGGTCTGTGTGGGCTGTGCTGCAATCGCATAGGGGCCGCATGCGGCCTACGGGCGGTTTGCCGACCCCTGTCATATACCAAGTACACATATGCGTTTAAAAAAATATTAAGTTTCAGTGAGTTTTAGTACTTTTCCTATTAGATGCTTAAAGCTATAGTTCATAAATAAATCCATTGAAAAATCCAAAATTTTACTATCAAGCAGTGTATTAAAACTATAATATATTTTAACAGAAATTAATTAAAAAATAAACATAAATATGTCGAAATTGCTCAATGTTTTATTTTAACTCTCTTCTGGAGGTGGGGCTGGTTGTTCTTCAGCAGGTGGCTCCTCAGTTCCTTCAGTTTCAGGTTGAGCTTCAACTGCTTCTTCTGGGGGACCTTCAGGAGGACCCTCTGGAGGCACCTCTTCCGTAGGACCCTCTTCAGTTGGTGCAGTAACCGGTTCTTCAGAGGGTTTTGTTTCTTCTCCAGGCACTTCTTCAACTTCTGGAGGCTTCTCTTCACCTGCTTCGGTAGGAGCAGGGGTTATTGTCGCTGCACTTACTTTACCTACAACTTCTTCAACAGGCTTCGCTTCTGCAGCTGGCTCTGGTTCAGTCTTAGGAGGTGCGACTTCAGCTGGTAGTGGAGGAATAGGTGCTGCTTCTTTATCCTCCTTCTTTTCTTTTTCCTTTAATTTCTTCTTATGCTCCAGTGGTAAATACAGTTTATAATCTTGGGGTAATTCCTCTTCAGTAAACAAACGTTCACTAAAGTAGATTCTACGTATTCTAGCATTAGCGTGGATTTGGACACGAAGTGTTTCTATGTATTGAGTCCCGTACGCACGCCTTGTAAAGTCTGCGAGATTAAATTGTATTTGATTCCATCCTCCCGAAAGACCAATAGGCATGGTCGTACAAAATGGTTTGATTTTGGTTGTCGACTGGAAATTAGAAATTCTGAACCTCCTCCGCATATTTTTATCATCGAGTATAGTAATTTCAAATGAAAAGTATCTCTTTAAATTCTTTACGATCAAGACCAGAAAAGGTAGTCGAATTCCCAGTACTTGATTCCTTTTTGGGCAGGATATGTACGTAGTAGCAACATTTGTACTCACAATCTCGAGAACTATGGAGTTGACTTCACTATCTGTTAATCTTTTTATGTGGCCATTCTGTACCTCCATATCCCATATCGCCAAGGGATTTGATCCACAGCTATAAAATATTGATAGAAGCCCGCTTTGATATGTGTTTTTGAACATTATCAGATTCCTGGTGTATCAAAAATTCGAATTTATTTATTTAAGAGAAGGTCGGGTTAGCTTTGATTTGACGTGGATGTCAAAAATCAAAACGTTGTCAATACAGCCAGTGTTTTGCGAAAAAAGTTTAAGGCCCAATTATATACTAACACTGACCTATGTATATGTAACACGCCTAGACAATTGTAATATAACCGTATCTTTTATCCCCGTATAATAACGTTACTCGTGATCGATTAGCTGTCATATTAGTTTGTAATAGTAATATTTTTTCGAGTATATACTAAATGAGTATTTGCTTTAACACCGATACTCTATTCTATTACCTTATTTTTGATAGTTTGTATAGGAATAAATAAAAGAAACTAAAAAATGCATTCGTGTTTTTTTAACAGAATTATTATTCGAGATGACCTGATCAATTGATTCATAGTTAAAACAACGAACTTCTACTATGTATCCTCAATATGAGTCTTAAACTCTATGTTAAACTCTTATATTTTGAATTTTTGACGTAGTTTACTATAAAAACTTTTTTATTTTCGCATAATAATCATGGCATAGAACAGGAACTACGGTGCTAGTCCATCCTTAAAAGTGGGCTCACATTGTGTAAGCCACTAGTCACAGCCACAAGTTGCGTGCGAGTTGATTCAGACACTTTTATAGCAACAGAGCGTTCGGGTGGCCGAGCTCAAGCCACAATCTACAGGAGTCGTCTGCGCTCGCAACTTGTAGTCACGTTTGGTCGCTCACATGGCACGCACTCTCTATCACAGTTTCCGGCTTCCCCCACCGGCGTCCCATGCAACCCATGTAAACTTTTGCATGCATCCCAGCAACACATGTAAACTTTTCTGCTAGCACGCAACCAAAACGCAAATCACGATGTCCGCGGATTTTAATGCAAAAAAAAACTGAAACTGGCCCAAGTTTAAGTTAACAATAATAAATTCGAGTGTTACCATTTTACAAACACTGCCAGTTTTGACGGCAATAAGTAGAATTCAGCAAAAAGTGAGTGGCGGCGACTGGTGGCAGCCATTAAGCCACTATAACGGTGAAGGAAAACATTGTGAGTCCTGCATGCCGGGGAGTTTTGCAAAACTCAAAGGTGGATGAAGTCTGCCAATCCGCACTTGGTCAGCGTGGTGTACTATGGCCTTAACCTCTCATTCAGAGAAGAGACCCACGCTCAAAAGTGGACTGTCATGGGTAAAGATGATGATAACGTGTACAAAATAAATAAAAAGTAAAATATTTGAAAATTGGGAAAGGTTAAATTAAATCTGAAACTTAGGATAGACAAAATATATAGCTATTATATACTGAAAATCACATTAAAATTAATGTTATTAAGTTAAATTACAATATTTCTTAAAATACAAGTAAACATAACTCAAACTCAATAATGCTCAAAAATTTAAACTTGAAGCAATAATTAATATATTCAAATATTATTTGGGTACTAAGCAAGTACCTCAGTTGCAGGTGTCTCAGCTGCAGATGCTTCAGCTACTGGTGTCTCAGCTGCAGGTGCCTCGGCTGCAGGTTCCTCGGCTGCAGGTGCCTCAATTTCAGGTGCTTCAGCTACAGGTGTCTCAGCTGCAGGTGCCTCGGCTGCAGGCGCCTCGGCCGCAGGAGCCTCGGCCGCAGGCGCCTCAGCTACAGGTGCCTCGGCTACAGGTGCCTCAGCTGCAGGCGCCTCAGCTGCAGCCGCCTCAGCTGCAGACGCTTCAGCTGCAGGTGTTTCAGCTGCAGTTGCCTCGGTTGCGACTTCTGTCTTAGACTTTATAGAAGCTTGAGACCTAGTTTCTTTGGCAGAACGAAGTGATGTCTTAGAAGATTTTTTAATTTTCGTTTCACTTGGAATCTTTTCTACAGGTTGTACTGCTTGCTGTGATGTGGACGGTTTTATGTTTTCTTTATTTTTTTCTGTGTCTGTTGCAGTTTTTCTATCCTTTAATGCTTTTTGTGGTAATGGGAAGTACAACTTATATTCTGCTGGTAACTCATCGTCCGGCATCAATCTCTCCGTAAAATACACTCGCCTTAAACGAATATTAGCATTAATTTTTACTTTTTGTACTTCAACAAATTGTTTCTTGTACGCACGGCGAGTAAATTCTGCAAGATTGAATTGAATTTGATTCCATCCATCAGAAAGTCCAATAGGCATTGCAGTACATAGTGGTAATATCTGAGTGGTACTCTGAAAATTTGACACACGGAAACGACGTCTGGTTGAAGTCTCATCTAGAATAGTAACTTCGAAGGAGAAATATTTTTTTAAATTCTTCACAATCATCACTAGAAATGGCATTGTTATTCCTAAAACGACATTGCCTTTCGGGCATATAATATATGATGTACTAACATTAGTTCCGCCTATGTCTAAAACCATTGACTTTATGTCTTGGTCTAAAAATCTTGAAATATAACCGTCTTTAGTATAGACATCCCATATATTTAAAGGGTTCGATCCTCCGCTGAACAATATTGTTAAGAGTCCTCGTTGATATGCGTTTCTATACATTATTTCTATATTATTATCCAAAATCTTCAAATTACTCAAGAGTAAACTTGACAGTAAGGTTCTGACAATAATGTCATTCCAAAAAATATTTAAAAGAACTTCAAATGGAACAAAATAATGGAGGACCAAAGAAAAATACACGAACTATAGGAGCAAATCTTTATACCTACTTAGTCTATTCAATTCAATCATATATTTGCAATAAATAGTACAAAAGTTGTTATATACAATGAAATGTATCTTATTCAGCTAGTATTTAGTAGTCGTAGTATATCTGGTATTCCTAGGATATAGTACATATTTCTGCAGCTTTTGTAAATAGATTTTGGTTTGTCCCTAGAAAACAGCCTAGTTCGAAAATATACATACAGGATAGCGTGAGAAAACATAGTTTCTTAAATAAAGGTTAACATGAATATCAAGGTGCCTTTCTGCAAATAGCACCCAACAATTTCTTTTGCGTCCAATTATTCATTCTTAATGTCATTTGAAAGTGTCCTAAGCATTGAAATATCATCAGAAAATAAAAAAACGGATTAGTCGTTATCTAAGGCAGATCATTTATATATATTAAGAATAATAGTGGACCAAACACACATCCCTATGGCACACCATATTTAGTTTTTTTTATATGATCCTATTTTTATCAAAATCGGTCCAGGGGTTTAAGCGCGAAGGCGTAACACAAAGGCAGACAAAAAGATTATTTTCTTTAAATTTATATATCAAATCAGTAAGGATGAATAAACCAGATTCATTTTTGTTATCACTAAAGACATTTGTTTGAAAATATAATTTTATGATGCTTGCCGTAACAGATAGTAGGCATAATTTGAAATATGTAGATATGTTTGAAATTATCTTAACCAACCAACTCCAAATGTACCTAACTAAATAGTGTCAGAATAAATGAGACTGTCAGACATAACAGAAAAACTTCCAGCGAATACGTAGAAACAAAACTTTTAAAAGAAAAGCTGGCTTTCGTTGTGATTTATCTTCCCATTTGTCATCCTCGACACTAGAAAAATATGTCACGCAAGCCCACAAGCAACGCTCACACACAGGGTAACGAAAATAACATTTTTGTCGTCTCTAAATCACGACTTTTCCTCTATGTCCCGTGCCCCAGAGACAGCCACCAAAAAACTGTAACGAGTGTAGAAGAAAATGAAATAGTGCCTTTTGACTGTAACGATAAGGACCCCTGTTCGGTTTGCAACCAACCGATGCGATACCTTACGACTTTCAGTACAAATATTCGTGTTTTTGCGCAAGCAATCCCATTCCGTGCCATTATATTTTTTATTATTATCTTGGGGTTACTCCCCGTTAACGTAGTTAAGATATCGGCACAATTCTTCAAAATTAATGACTTAGAAAACATGTTGCCGATAATGCACTAACTGCTTTCGGAAGTTAGAGAATTTCGACTTTACTATATTGTTTCTGAAGTTTTTTCGGTAAGTCAAAAGGATTTTTGAACATTTCTTTTTCGTTCCTTCTTCTCTATGCAACTTGAAAATAAAGCCAAAACATTTTCAAACTACGTGAGATAAACTGAGTAGCGTTGGTCATAAAACTGAATTTTTTGAGCAGCTCCCTTTGACCACGCCCTTACGCAATCACGTATATTTGTCAATATGTGTTATAGGGTGAAAATTCAGATAATGCAAAACCGTACTGAATAGTTTAACCATGAACAGGAAAAAAACAAAAGAACGAAAACTATTGATCCTTGAAAAGCTTTTGTTTGAAATTCCAACCGACCGCCTGTTAGAGCAGAAATTAACTCATTAAGCCTGTTGAACTGGAGAGAAGTTTTAAACGAACTATGTAAAGTCAGAAGCGAAAAAATGTTAGAAAAAAAGGCGACGTTTCAGATCTGCTTGGTATATTTACAGAGCTCATTGCTCGGCGCAACGAAGCGTGGTCTGCATAATGTATCGAACGGTACGCGATTCCGGCAAAGCTTTGTCTGCGTTATTTACAACCAGCCCGTGTTTTCACGCGGAAATTGGATTTGTAAAATAAGACACTATATAAATAATCTTTATCTAAAACATATCTCAGCGGAGTCGTTTGTCGTACAAGCCGCAGCATCTAGCCTTCCTTGCCTCGTTTGTCAGATTACTCCAGAAATATTTCGACGCTAACGCCGCCATAATAAACACTTTTTATTAGCAACGTTCGTTTTGAACTGAGAATTATTTTGGGACGAGAATTTTAGAGAAATTCTTTCACGAAAAATTTGTTGCTGACGGTAGCGCTTAAGTCGCGTTTTGCGTCCAGTCGGAAATAATAGCCGTCGCTTCAAAGCTGAGCGCGGGGACAATGTATCGAAATTAATATCCGGACCCGGGAGCCAGCAAACAATTTGTCCAGCGGGAATGTGGGTAATTAAACGGGCCCCGAGACCGTCCTACAGGGAGCCAAAAACATTTTGTTGGACCAAGAAGTAGTTAACATAAAAATAGTGACAAAGATTAATCGCGAGCTAATATATATCCACCAGCAATTTTAGGGTACATTGTTCTCTTTCCCTTCTATATAGTTAAATAAGGACATGTAGAGGAAACGGGCGTCGTAAGCCCCGAATTCCGGTTCATTTACGCTCTCGCATTCATGGCGGATGGCCTATAGAAATAAAGACATATATCTCATTCTGTGTGCCCTTTTTAATCCGCCACTCGACTACGATTCTCGTAAATCTAAAATGTCGATTAGGAGGACACTGTTTGTCCTTATCGACATCAAATAAATTGCATCGAGTTCAGGCTTCACACGAAACAAAATTGATTTTGTTAGGGCATTATGATGGAAAATGTGGTATATTCGAACAATTTTTTCTGAGTCCATAAGATTGCCACTTACATAGAATACATTCAAAAGACAATCAATGTCATTGTCATGGTGACTAGTCTTATTTTAGTTTCGCTTTTGACATATAAGCTTAAACATTTCCTGTCTTTTTTCTTTCTTCTCCTTCAATCGATTAATGAGCCGTTACTTAGCACGATCTTCTTCTCATCACTGAAAAATATTATACCACTGCACCAATGTGGAAGGAGTTGATGGAAGGGGCTGAGCCACCCACGGTTTTAACTACGCGGAAGCATCCGACATAGCTCAACGATTTCTACCTGACAATAAGAATAAAATAAAGAAGCAGCAACCCAACGGGCTTATGTGCCCAATTAATTTTTTTTCTGTCACTGGCTGTCACCAATTTACTTTTAGTACTATTTGCTGTACCTTTTTAGTACTAATTGCAGTAATTTATCAGATTGTGATAATTTTTTGAAGCTTTTACGAGTTGCAATGTAAGGCTTATAATATCAGTTCGTTTTAGAATAGCAGATTGTGTGCGTTAAATCTTACAAGCTGATTAAGAATCATTTTCTTCTATTCTGCAGAATTTTATATAGACTTCAATTCCGATAGCAGCGCTTTACTTTTGTATCGTGACGCACCATCCGTGGTCCTCGTCTGCATGGTATATTAGGTGCAGTTTTTAAAAAAGATTAATATTTTACCTGATATAATCCAAACCCATGATATAAGGGTTCAAAAATTCAACAAATCACTTAAAAGGTAGGCAGTACCCCTACGCTTCGTTTGGATCGTTTTGGTGGGGTTCTGCCATGCCTCCACATTTCTTAATGTTTTCGTAATTACCAAGTATCAAAAACTATATTCATCTGTAAATGGCGAAATAAAGTTTACAATTTCTAAAGAGTAGGAACGGTAGTTTTGAACGAAGCGTGACCAGATTTAGCCATTTTATCTTAACCTAGCAGCAAAACTTAGGGTTGCCAAAAAATATAATTTCAGATTCATTGTAACATAAATTTTGTCTATGCAATAAGATTTTTATAGATTAAAGGAAGACTTCGAATTCATGCCAAGATTTCACAAATAGGAGAGTACTGTGCCAATTGTGGAAGAAAAATTATGTGGGCACTTGTACTACAATGTATGATAAAGACCTAAGTAGCTCAGTTTCAACCGCAGGGGTAGTTCGTTATTCTGAACTCAGAATAATAATGACATTTCTGACTCGGCTACGAGGTTTGTAAAAATTTTTATAAATACAGCGTATATTGATCAAATACATTTTGCTTAAAATTTGCGAAAATCTTCATTCAACATTCCTCTACATATATACTTATATTACAAAGAGGAAAGATTTGATTATTTGTTTGTTTGAGGAGAATAGGCTCCGAAGCTACTGGGCCGATTTGAAAAATTCTTTTCCCATTAGAATCCTGCATTATCCCTGGTGGACATAGACTATAAAATGTTTTCAAAAACGTTAAGGGTCCATACGAAAAATTGGTTAATGAACGTGTAAAAAAAATCTTTGTGTCTCGTGCGCTGCGAAAATCAATGACAATAGAGCAAAGTGATGTACTATAGCTTTATAGAGCACATCAACATCTATAAATAAGTCTGTGTCACCATGTCTATCTCTTACAGTTATGTCACAATTACTACTTTTTTCTGGTTCGTCTAAAGCGAAGCGGGGGCACTTTCTGGTCATTAATACAAAGAATTTTGAAGTACTTATCAGATTAATAAGGAATGGATTGTAAATATATTCTATTTTATTTGGAATAACGAATAAAACTTACTTGCGCATTTATAATATTATAATGGTATAAACATTAGCAGTGATAGCCTAGTGGTTTGAACGTTGGTCTCTCGAACGGGATGTCCTGGGTTCAAATCCTGCGGCGTTCACCTCAAATTTCCAAAGTTACGTGCGTATCAGAAGTTGATAATCACTTGCTACGGTGAAGGAAAACATCATGATGTAACCTGCACTTCTATGAGTTGTCTATAAAGTTCTCGAAAGTGTGTAAAGTAGAAAGTGTACGCACTAGGCCAGCGTCGTGGATTACGACCTGTATCGTTCACATTGTGAGAAGAGACCCGTGCCCAGTAGTGGGACAGTAATGAGTTGCAATGATGATGAATATATGATTTTAAACTCGTCTCATCATGGACTATGTACATTATGCTACATATATATGTTACTGGTTCCCGATATATGTTTTTCGCGCCGATATCTCGATCCAGTCGCAGTTGCAGTTGCTGAATGAGTTCAGTCGGGACCATGCAATCGTGGCGCGAAAAACATATATCGTGAGTACCCATAATATAATATAATGATGATGAATGTTAAACATTAATCTATCGAAAGTTTTACCTCGACCTAACACATAACCGTTTCACTTCTTCTACTAAACATTTTATTCTCAAGTAGGTACATCATTAACGAATTTAAAGGATATTCGTTAGGGACGCGTCGCTCTGTAAAAAGTTAATGATATGTGAAAAACGGCAGGAAATCCTTCGTGTAATTGTTAGTGAATTTAATGACTCGTAGAAGGGATTCCGCGAAGAGAGACAAATTTTAACATGGCCCTTCTAAAATTTGTACTTTAAAATTTCTCATTTTAAATTGGAATTTGAAATTATAAAATTTGTACTCTGTAATTCTGAAATTTATACACTAATATTATAAAATTTGTACTATAAAATTTCTCTTCCTATAATTTGATCCTTCAAATTCTAAAAATTGCACTCTAAAATTCTAAAATGTGTACTCTTAAATTATTACTCTGCAATATCTCTCCTTATAATTAAAACTTAAAAATTCTAGAATTTGTGCTTCTAAAATAAAAAAATGCACTCCAAAATTTTAATAAATTATTGACTACGACACCACCTGATTGTTTTATATGTAGTAAAATGTTACGCAATTACGCTAAACAGTTCCTAGGTTAGATTTCGAATTTATTTGTCATATATGAATGTAATATGTATATATATAATCGGAAGTGCGGTAAGAGGCAGCGTTAAAGCACCAGATTCTTTTTAGCGGACATTGGAACGCCCGCGGTGTAAATGCAATTTTGGATAATAAAACGCCTAAGGTCCATTAGAGGTTATAAGAAGGGTAGTAAAACACCCTTCGGCCGTTATACGCTTTTATATTCACACTTAAGGTTTATGAAACTGCGATGCATGAAATGTCTAAGTGCATGCCACGAACATTATGAAGACGTTTTTCGCCTTTTCAGAGTTCAGTATGCAAAGTATTCGGTACTGAACCCTAGTAACTGTATACTAGGGTACTAGTAATTGTACCCTAGTAACTAGTAACCTAAATTCTATTACGAAGACTGCCTTGCTTCGAACCGTTTGTCACAGGGCTATCATATGTCTTTAGCTGTATATTTTTTTACTTCGATTATTCGAAGACGGATTGACCGAATTAAATGATTCAATATCAAGTTTGAGTTCTTGTTGGTCCTGTTTTTTTTTTATTTATAAATTAATTGAGTATATTTCAATAAATCTTGATATTATTATTACATTTGTAACAAGAAATACTAAGTATGAAATAATTAACTTATTATTATTTCACATTACTAGTAACTTGATATTAATTTGGCGTACCCGACGTCGACTAAATATGCAATAATTTTTCCTTTTTTGTTTACAATTTTACATACATAGGATATACTAAAAATAAAAAAATATATAAATTAAAAGCAGCCCACATATTCAATATCACATTTTCATATAAATCGTCATATCTATAAAACCGGAATACATACTTAAATTTCACAGAATTTACCAAACCTATCTGATCTGATCCTACCAGTGTAGCAAGGGGTCCTAGCGCGACCATATACTTAAGTGACAGATTTATTCTCGGATTACGTTTGTTACCGTCCATACCATCCGCACTGAGAATCTTAAGGTATGAGTGTGTGTGTAAGGCACCCATCGATCAGGAAACCCTAAAAAATCCCGCTAATATACCAACAAAAAGGTTTCTAATGCCGTTCATGTATTAAAGTGTAAAATTTGAAGCCATCAGATTACTTAAAGAGCGGCTCACACTTATCCCGGCTTATCCCGTGTAATGACCACTTCGTACATTTACTTACCGTGAATCCCTTAAATGGGGACTGCCTTTATCTTATACTATAATACCAGTTATTCTTGTATATAAATAGCACCTAGGAACTTTTAGGGAGATTGACACGCCCAGTTGGCTAATATAACTTAACTTTATAGGCGCGGTCACTAAATCAATCGGCGAAAATTTCATATTCATATCATTATTTGAATATGTTTCTAAATTACAAAAACTTTTGGAAACATTATTCTAACTTTAGAACAAAACAAGAATTATCAAAATCGGTCCACCACTAAAATTCTGAGGCAACATATACATATATGTATATAAAAATATATACATAAAAATTTAAAAACTCCTTTTTAAAATCGTTTAGAAAAATACAGTACAAAGTCTCCATCTCTAGACCGTAACAAGTTCAGCGGAAGCTATAAAGTTAGGTATGGGAGTATTTCCGTACCGTTCTATCAGAATTAATGGCTTGCAAATAGCTCTACCAATCGTCTTACACTCTTATATCATTCGCGAATCGTCCATTGCATTATTCAGTATTTTGCTTTTTAATATTCAGACGACATATTTGCGTCTCCTTTCAATTTTTTCCCGCGCCTCTCGCGTACCGGTGTGCGCGGAATTTTGAAAGCTACTTACTGATGTTCGCATCTTAATCTCGATATATCGTGGCATGGTATAGCGTGGGTGTTCAATTTATTTTTTATCGATACCTGAGACGTTTCTCTTGTTCTTGTCATTTTTATGAACTATACTCGTATATACTAGAAATATGAACTCCCACTTGTGTTGACAGCTCGTCCCATTCCTTGAAATCTTAAGAAATATAATTTATTAGTACATTACACACGTCCTGCTTACAAGGTAGTAAGGACGGATATATGATGGAAAATCAATACCCGTCAAATCCTTACTTTCACTACAAGTACTCTTCATTATAATATACTGTTCACAATATACTTGTAAGTTTACCTAGACTATACAATATGTTATATTACAAGTTGTGGTAGAAGTGGTTTGAGCCTATTATTGACCATGGATCTTTCCCTTAATTGTCGAGGTTCAAATACTGCATCCAGCTGTTCAATACAGATTGATGAAGGTATAGGTAGGTATAGAGTGATACAGATGTTCGACGTTTGTTGCTACTGAAATTCTTTCGACGTGACTTAACGTAGCCATGGTCCAGAACACAATTTTGTTTGCCATTAGCACCTTTGATCGATAAAACTAGATGTCGGTTCAGTGATAACCAACTCACTTGAAATATAGGCTACATGTACTTTGTTTAGTTCGTTTCAAACAACCAACACAAAAACACGTTTCAAATGCCACAATATGTATTCAATTTTATTATTACAACCAACTAGATACAATGGGTGTAATTGGGTTGAACGTCGAATGTGTTTAAACTCTTTCTTAATTCATTGGTAATGGAACGAATACGTGCAAATATGTATTCAATTTTATTATTACAACCAACTAGATACAATGGGTGTCATTGGGTTGAACGTCGAATGTGTTTAAACTCTTTCTTAATTCATTGGTAACTGAACGAATACGTGCAAATATGTATTCAATTTTATTATTACAACCTACTGGATACAATTGGTGTAAATGGGTTGAACGTAGGATGTTTTTAAACCCTTTCTTAATTCATTGGTAATTGCACGAATACGTGCAAATATGTATTCAATTTTATTATTACAACCAACTAGATACAATGGGTGTAATTGGGTTGAACATTCATGTTCTAAACTCTTTCTTAATTCACTGGTAATTCAACAAAGATGTACAAGTATATTGCAGACAATATTTTGTGTTAAATATGAGGTGACATCTAGTAAATTCTTCATCAAAGAGTAGTACTCACGTATTCTTCTACCAACCACCAGCTGCTTTACTAGACCTACCACTAAGGATCTACACACGCTACCGGACGTTATGCGCTTCGTATATACCGAGATTTACCACAGCAGATTTTCAAACGATGAGCCTCGCTGTAATTTATATCAGGAGCTGGTAGATTAAAAAGAAAATAGGTCAGGTCTATCGCAACCGCGTCTGATCATATCTTCTTCTGTATATAGTATGAAAAATATATGCTGCATCCTTTATTTACGTTGCTATCTAAGACTTACCATAACACTCAACTTATCATTAGTCATCATCAATCATCAGTGGGACTCAATCATCAGTGGGACTAAATCATCAGTGGGACTCAATCATCAGTGAGACTCAATCATCAGTGAGACTCAATCATCAGAGGGACTGGATCGCTAACTAATATTTCCGTTTGATTACAATGTAAATGTCTTTTAGTCAACAGTTAATAGGTATCTACTAAGTCAGTGCGCTTCACCATCAAAGACGGTCCAAGACAACAAAGGCGGTCCTACCACATGTGGGGGAGGGGACCAGACTAGTTTATGCTGTTGAAAGACCGTTGATGATCTACCTGTAAATGTACACTTAAAGCAGAACCGAGTTTTTTTAGTTATAAGTGTATCGTCAAACTTGAGTCCACGAATTAGATTTTTTTATCGACGACAGAAAACAGTAAGGGCGTAACTGTTACGTCCTTACTGAGTTCCGTGGTCGTCATGATACCAAGAAGACGAACTGACGGGCTAATGCTAAATAGTCACCATTGCCGGATCCAGGTGATCCAACGAATCCTTTCAAAAAAGGAATACCTACACTGTTCTATAGATCGTACTACAGAGCGTACCGGAATAGCTTACTCCAGGTTTGTTTAATTAACGACATTCCAGTTCCATGCCCGAACAAATTGTTTTGTCGAATGGCGAAAGGTAATATTTCATCAATATTACCGTATGAAGGTATTTTTCGCCATTCGTAGTCGTGACGGTTGTTACTTATTTGTAGTGTAATTTACGCATTATTTTATTAATATTTTCCTTCAGGATAAAATCGACCTTGGTATGTAATATACGCATTCGCACTAGGATTCAAACGCTCTAGGATTCAAACGCACTAGGATTTAAACGCTCTAGGATTTAAACGCACTAAGATTCAAATGCTCTAGGATCGTAACTCTCTAGGATTCAAAAGTACTAGGATTCAAACGCACTAAGATTTAAACGCACTAGGATTCAAATACACTAGAATTCAAACGCACTAGGATTCAAACGCACTAAGATTCAAACGCACTAAGACCAACTGCACTATGATTCAAACCCACTAGAATTCAATCACGCTAGGATTCAACCGCACTAGGATTGAAACGCTCTAGGATTCAAACGAATTAGGATTCTTTGTGTCATAGGTGGTGTGGACAAAACATGTTACTGATGATGCACCACATTTAAGGGTTGAGTAGTAAATAAAAAGCCCTTATAAGCTTGGCATGTCCGTCTACAATATAGTGCAAAGATTTTTAGTACTAGTAAGTTCTAATTTGGCATGTCATGCATATTCGATCGTATCTACCCTAACCATATTATAAATGTGAAAGTTTGTGAGGACAGATGGTTGTTTGTTACTCCTTCCAGCAAAAACTACTGAACGGATCTGAATAAAATTTGATACAGGGATACGACTAGACAGTAATAGTCTGGTAGTCTGGATACTTTTTATCAACATACAACGAGCGAAGCCATGAGCGGTCCCTAGTATGCATGTACAGCTACGAAACTCCATTTTAAGCGTGACCAGACACATTTGGCGGTTTTTATATTTTCACCAAATTCTTAGCTTCCTTTAAAGTTTATATAAATTCTATCCCTGAGGCGGCCTGATCTTAATATTTGCGATAGCATCCAGTAAATAGTTCTTATATTTCCTATAAATCACGGGACTGTCCGTCCATTCTGGCAGATTGGCTGCAGTTACCCTTGCAGTTACTGCCGAGTCTTCCAATCTCAGCCCCTTGTTACCCCTCGAGGGGTCTACCTTCGGCCCCTAACCCCTCTCGTTAACCCGGCCACTTCATTTGTTTCGATTTGCCAACTAGTAGGTGCGTTGACCTGAAAGATCCAATAGGACACGGTTTACTGAAAAATTAATTCTGTATCTGTCTGTGTAATTAAAATTGGAACCATATTTTAGTATAGACGGAACTCTAGCGCATAATTTTTAGTTAGAACTGCCCAGATTTTATGTTGTTTTATATTCACTAGAATATTGTTGTTTTTTAACAAGCTTCAATTATAAAGCCCTAACGCGAAAAAACACAAAATTTCACAATGATATTGTGACACATTGAGGAGTTCCCTTGTCTGGAGCCGATCCTAAACGTAGAATCAGGTCATGCTTGTCATAAAAATGCATTGTCATTAGGACGAAAGCTTGCAAACTTTCAGCTGCGTAGTGTAAGAAAAAATATGTCTAATAAACGTGGAAGATTTCAGCCAAAAAAATCAACAGACAAATACACAAACATACACTACAAGTTAAATAAAAGCTTGTAACAAGTAGAATCGCTTTGACAGAAGCATTAACTACCCAAGCTTCAAGACAAACTTTAAAAACTATTCTATCAAAATCTTGTTATTCGCCGGTCTCCTACTAAGTTTATTACTAGCGGCTGATGAAAATCCTCCTAAAATTCACAGTGTCATCTTTAAGCGTAAGTGGCGTGAAATAGGATGTTGTAATTTCTTCATATTTACGCCACCCGAACTCGCTTCGTGTGGAAAAATTGGCCAATTACCCGGCAAAGTTACGTAGATCACGTAGCTAACTAATTGTTATGTAGGTGGGTAATCTCCAAAATATAATGGTTTGACTGTTAGTCTCCCAAACGGGTACAGTGAAGTTCAAATGCCTCACGAATGTATGATTTTTTTTCAAAAATAAAAAAATAAATAAACATCAAAGGATTTTGACGAGTAGTAAAATAATTGTCAATGTAAGTCGTAGCCAACTGAAAAATGTCACTCAAAATAAAATGGCACTGCATATGGAACATCGGCTTCCAAACATTAAACGAATTATCAAAATCGGTTCACTCAGTAAAAAGTTCCGAGGTAACATAAAAAATACACACGGATTGAGTCCTTCTCTTTTATTTGAAACTGGTTAAAAATATCACTTATTTCAGTCAAGAAAAAATAAAGAATTCACTAAAAGTTCTCCACAAAGTTCTCAAACATAAAGTCTACCAATCTGCAATGTACCAGCGTGGTGGACAATACCTACACCTGATATATTGTGACCAGCTGATCCCAGCTATGGGCATGTTTAGGATGAATGATGTATAAGTCTCCAAGCATGTTAATATAGTTCAAATTGTTTCCCTAATTTCCACATTCAATAAATTCCTAATTTCAAATGAAACCACCTTTATCGCAAGTATCGCAGGCATTTGAAAAAAGGCGAAAACATCTTTAAATATTTTATTTTGTTCCCTTTAACAACGATGTGCAAATTGTGCCTCTGAGGAATTCCTTTAAGTGTGACTAGGTATCAAAGAAATTCTGTAAACACTCTTTATTCATTCATAAGGTTTATGTTGCCGATTGCAGGCCAGGGGCCTTTCATAGCTTTTTTATACCCCATGACATTTTTATGGGAATTGAATTTCTGAATTACAAACATTTTTCCTGGTTCATTGTTTATGTTATAAAAGTGGGAGATGTGATTTGCCATACACCGCCTCTTGGTTTACCAGCTATTGTAATAGGTTGCATTTGTGTTATTTTTATCCAATTTGGAGGTATATGGAGTTGTGAACCACCTCCGCGACCCAACTGGCTTCAACCAATTTATAGCCCACTATTGAGTAGGTATGGATGTGACTCGAAGACCTCCGACAGGGCTTAACGACTGCTAACGATCACAATAATCACCAAGCTTTACACTCCCTCCAATCACGGAAGCGGTTAACAAATTGTTGTCACCGCTCGATCGACACGAGACACCAGCGCGACGACATGACTTGACGTGACGATTCGACGCGTACGCTTCAGAGCGAACTAATTACGTAATATGATTTTCTAGTTTGTACACTAAGTAATGTGAATTGCCGCGCTGAAAACGGTCACGTTCGCTTAGCTTAGCGTTCTGTTCTCTAAAGAGGTTTGCTTAAAAATAAAAAAAGGGCACAGACACATCTCCATTGGGTCATTTCGATATCTACAAAAAAATCAATGTTTATTTGTAAGGTTGTTTGTTTGTCCTTTATAGACTCTGAAATGGTAGAAGATAGAGCACTGATGTCTTTAGCAACTGTGTTTAGAATTCTCTGGAATAGATTTTGGTAGCATAATTATATTGATCGGACGTATGGTCGATGAGTTGATACATAGCAACACAAATACAGCTAGTAGATTATAAAATAGAAATTGATATTTGGAGTAAGGAATAGCTTTTGCTATCAAGATATTTGGAACCAAACTCGCCGCCTCAACGACGAAAACTTCGCACAGTAACATTTTAATCTCATTTAGCTCAGACGCACCTAATTACATTATCATCAGTTTCGTCGCGGCGCAGCGTTTATGGCATTACAAACAGACGCAGACAGTTTATATAATGTTTTAACATTTTGAAGTATCTAGGGATTGGTGTATGTCTGTCTCCAGCAAATCGTATTTAAAGCAGCGTAGCAAAGAATGCTCTAGGCCTCTTCACGAGGGACCCGTGTTCTCATGTAGATCCTTAACGAATGGAAGGCGTGGATTGTTAAAGCGCTGATAGCCTGGTGGTTTGTGGGTATTGATGATCGAAAGATGGTGAGAACAATGGTAATGTGGATGAGGTAACAGCTGGGGCAGGTAAACCAACCCCGGTTATTAATATTATCATCAGGCGTTAAGGTCTATCGAAGACTTTCGGTTAAAGAAAACTTTCGTAATTTGGTTGACCAGGTACCACACACTCCAGCAATCAACCTCGGCTCGAGATCAGAATTCTTGACCACCTTAATACGGCCAGATATCGAAGTATTAAAATCATTCTAGAAAACATTTTTGGCATACAAATACAAAATACAATTTATAAGAAATCTTCACCAAATCAAGATTACGTTTCCGATCCAGCAGGCAAGCATAAACTTGTAGGCGAATCGCAATTTACTTGCCAAATCGAGTGTGAACGAGACCACCATTTGCAAACCACTGTTCTCCAGTTTCCTAATCCACTGCATAGATGTTTATTGTCGAGGGGAGAGCGGGAGGACAGCAATGGAATTGAAAAACACGGGATTGCTCTAAATTGTTCTGTTTATTGCGCCTGTCACTATACTTCAGTCGAGACTTGAATGCTGGATGGGTTGAACTACTGGTTTTTTATGGATTTAAATTATACTAGGGTCCGCCTGCGGGTTCACCCGGGTGGTATGTTGTAAATGATATATTTTTTTCTAAATTTCTCACTATTTATCATCATATATCAACAGTTTACCCAAAACGTTAACAAATATACAAAATATACATTGAAACCGTCCTCGAAAATTACTCTATATATTGGCAAAAACCAGACAAAAATCTGTTTAACAGATTTTGAATTTATGGGGAACAGATAGACAGACAGAGGAGACTTTCTTTTTTACAATATGTAGTGATTAAGTTCTAAGTTGTCTGTCTGTTCGTCGTCAGTCTAGAGAATAGATGTTTAGTACTCAAAAGTTTTGATTAGACTGGGAATATAAATAACGAAAACAAATTGTCTTTATTTTCTCAATCACATAGCGGGTTGTTTTAGGATAAGTCGTTGAATGGTACATCTTTCGAAATATTTAGTGAGTTTTGAAATCTTCAAAGCGATATTTTTTGTCAGACCAAGTTAACTCCGTGTCGTGTTTGTAAGTGGTATCAACCAGCTAAATCGCTTGCTTGATCAAAGCAAATGTTAATCATTAATTTAACACACTACAGAGCCTACATCCATCCATCAGCCTTTCAAAGTCCACTGTTGGACACAGGCCTACCCCAATTTACGCCAGTCATACAGAGCGTACATTGATCTGACATTTACTAAGCAGATTTTTGTATTATTATTGATGTGACATATCTACATATAGCGACGGCTCAGATGGCTTTCGACTAGGCGATGCGTTAACATCACAAGTTGTACATAGTACATATATGTACATTCATATGTTGTAGTATCCAACTGCGGTCCGAACTTCACGGTTCTCGACTTCTTTCTTTATCCGTACAGCAAAGGAATGGAATAACCTGCGTGCGTCGGTGTTCCCGTCCACGTATGATGTAGGAGTCTTCAAGAGAAGAGTGCATAGGCATTTGCTAAATTAGTGCGCCCAACATCTTAGATATCATCGCCGCGTACCAGATGGGATCTATGACAAGCATTAACTTATTTTAGGTAAAAAAAAATATTTTTTATTATTGTATTGCATTCATATAAAAGTTTATTTAATTTAAAAAATCCTAAAATAAATTTTGATTATTCCTTTTTATTTGCCTTATTTATTAGTAATATTATATTTATTTAGTAACCTATACTTTTACTCATATTATAAAATAATTTTGATGTTTGACATCTGCATCGTATCCCGTGACGGCTGTCATTTTTGTAATTGGCATGATCACTTTTATATAAACGGAATGTCAAGTCACGTACAAGTGAAGGGGACGAGTCGTGTTTAATAATTGCAGACTCGGAAAGGTACACAAGTGTTCATACAGCAAAAAGGCGTGGTTTTGGAGTGTTTTAATGTAAAATAATATGTGAAATAGTCTACAATAAAAAATCTTTATTTTTGTATGTTCATATAACCATTTGTTGATATGGCTTCGGGTAATTAATGGTATTAACATTATTATTATTGAAATTCTTAGCATAATTTTTTTACCATACGAACTTGTCAAGTTATAAAAAAATCTGATACCTGGACTGCTCCACCAATGAAATGAAATGAAAAGAAAACTGTTAATTTCGTCTTAGAAATCAAAAGCTCACTTAACGAAAGTCCAAATGTTACAATACAAAGTCTCTACCTGAGTTATAAATTTACTAAAAATATATATGTATGTATATTTAAATGAATTCTTTGATAAAGCTTAAAGTCTCGATAGACAATACCTATCTGTCATCGGCTTTATATATAATACAAACTTAGAACTAGGACTGTAGGCCGGAAGGAAAAAAACTTCCGGTATTGTTTTTAATAACAAGATTAAAATATATTACAAAAGTTTATTACTAGCCGGAATTGGAACTGGGAGATTTAGACAGAACTTGGCATAATTGTAGTTTAAAACCTGAAAACATCATAGAATAAATTTAATCCTATTGAATGGCTTTTTTCTCGCATAACACAATAATAACTTTTTTGTGGTAACTAGATCTTCCAAAGCGAAACCAGGTCAATTTATAGTTCTTTATAAAAATCTAACTTATGATAAAAGGTAGTTACTACCCGCAAAAATATTACAATATTTTGTTCCATTAACCTTGTCGAAATTACGTAATGTCTAGACACTGTCAAATTCACACTTCGAAAGCGATAAATCATTTTACGTTGTTAGTGTAGTCATTTGTACAATAATTTATATAATGCCTAGCTTTTTCCCGTGACTACGCCTATGTGGTACAGTCACCCTCTATCAGAGTCGACACCATATACTCATACAGGAATACAAAATTTAAAATTATTTTTTTTAGAAAAACTTTTATAGAAACTTGCATTCCCTATTTTAAGCCCTTCAAGTCTTTTTTCGTGTTAAACAGTAGACTAAGGTTTTTCTCAAGTTCTATTCTTCATCTGTGTTAAGTTTCATCAAAAAAGGCTCAGTAGTTTAGGTGTGAAATATAACAGTCAAACAAGGTTCAATAATTTTGTCGTCAAAATGTAACAGACAGACAAAGTTACTCCCAAATTTGTAATATAATTAAGGATTATAAAGGTTTTCAGAGTTCTACCCCCGCTAGAATTCTTTGTCATGACTTGTATGAATAACAAAATGAAGACCCTTATGCCTAGAACAAACATTTATCTACCTATATTCGGTGCAAACTCGATCTGGTTTTTTTTCCATTCAAACTTGACAATTTGTGTTTTGTTTTTTTGTTTGTCAAATTTATTTTTTGAGTACTAGCCTGTCATGGTCTAACAGTGCTCCCGACTCGTGCCACTCCCAAAATGTATTACAAATAGATCTCCCTCTTGCGTATTAGCAATCCATTTCCTTATTAACTTACCAGCTTGCAAACCAAATTCCCTTGCTGTTCAAGACGTCTCATTCAATAGCCTCGGTTTTTCTTTCAATTCAGGACAGCAAACAGGATCACTGACTAAACCAAACGTTTGCCAAAAAAATACTGCGACGTCTAGAACAAAGGGAGCAGTGAGGGGTTAGGTTGATAACGCCGACGGCTGGAGGGTTGAAAATCTAATTTGCAAATGCATTTCCTGTACAGGTCTTAGTGACGTGAGCTCCTTACATTTTTAACAACCAACCGAGATTCGAACACGTTCCGTCTGTCTTCAGGTTGAAGAAACAGGGGCTACGAAACGGAAAACGGGCGTAATTGCTTTCGTGGGGGAAATAAACATTTTAAGGTCATTACGTGTGCTGTTATTTGGGCATCGGTGCTTTATTTTTGGGTTGTGAATCTGTTCAAGGTTTTTTATACTACAATTTAAATTGTATTAAAAATATACTTTACGAGTATTTGAATTCTTTAGGAATATGAAAATCGTATTTGGATATATTAATGAGGTAGAAATCTAAACTTTTTTTCTTAATTTGCAATCTGATATTATATTACGAGGAGAAGGTCGAAAATATACTTTTAATTTACTTTATATTAAAAAGAGAAGGTCGAAAAGATATTTTTAATTTACATTATATTAAAAAGAGAAGGTCGAAAAGATATTTTTAATTTAATTTATATTACGAGTAGAACATTGAAAAAACACTTAATATTAGTTTATATACACGTCCTGCTAGTAAAAAATAATTATTAAGAAGATAGATTTAACGAACAGGTCTAGTCCTTGCTCTTGTAATTTCATATCAAAAATAGTGTTTCTATTAGGTTGCTATTAGGACATATTAGAGGCGGAAATTATATTTTTGTCAGTATTTTATATTGCGATATATGTATTTCATGTGAATATTTCGAAAACGAGGAATCGAGTTTGTTTCTTATTAGCATTATTTCATATGAAAGTGATTGAGTTAAAACTTAGCAATGTTATATGTTCCTGCATATGTTTATCTCTCATACTTTGTATATCGGGAAATGGATCTGTTCCCACGGGGAAAGAGAGAAGTTACTGGGAGATTCCGGGAAGTTTAATATTTTGTGTTATACATACAATAACAAATATATTTCCAGCATTGAACTTCTAAATCGAAGCAGTTCTAAAATTGTAGATTCAAGAATATACACATGAAGTAGTTTCCCACGGTCCGTGATTTTACAAATGAGCCTACACCGCTACACCGTAGGAATAAAGTTTTGCAAAAATTACGAATTATTAAAATTTAACATTTCGTTACTGTTAGGATTCAAAATTGCTTACAACCTGAAGACAGACAGAGACAAAATTTCTGATGTGTGTGTCATGCCTCATGTTCAGAGAATCTCAAAGTTTTTGTTCAGCTGGGTATCCAACGAGCTGAGGAGATTGGCTTCCAACTCAAAATGCGCAACTGCAACTCCATCCCAAAACCATATTTCGCCTAGAAAAACAAAGAGTAAAGGTTTGAAGTGACACTTTTCTAGAATTGTAATATAATACTTGATGAAACGAAAAATCAACAGTAAAGTGTTCCTTCCTGTTTACATTTTTATACAAAATGGTGTCCATTTCACGCCTCATTTGTAGTTAATCTATGTGAAGTAGAAAAGGATAAAAACCTAATTTGCTTATTCATTTTTACACTGTTGATTACACGCGAGGGGAAAGATGAGTGAGTGAGTTCCACAGAAAAATTGTAGGGAGTATAACATAGAGAAAAAAATACTGTTATATAAATGTGAAAGGATGGATGGGTGGATGTGCAGTGACTGACTTATCTTGTAAGCAAATACTACTAGTCGGATTTGAATGAAATTTGGCACGGAGATAGTCTGGAATGACCCAGGCCAGTTTTTGTATAAATAGAAAATAATATTATAAATGCAACAGATTGTGAGAATGGATGAATTGATGTTTTTTTGTCTTAGGCAAATACTACTGAACTGATTTAGACGGAATCTGGCACAGATATAGATTATAGTCTGGATTAGCATACAGTACTTAGGCTACTTTTTACTAAAATGCAATTGATTGTACCCTTTTGTGGGAGAAGAGGGAAATTAAAGGAAAGAGAAGGCGTTTAAATACGGTACAAAGAAGATAAGAAGAAAATATTCTTAATTTAACAAACCATTTACTTCCACTTAAATAAATTAGTTTTTACATTGTGTAACTGTTTTAAAATTTAATATTTTACCATTTTTAATTTGTTTTATCTTAGTTTATGTAGGATTTTATGTTATAAATACGAAAGAATTATGTCTGTCCGATAGCTTTTCCGGCCAGTACATACTCGTAGGCAGACCAGAAATTTATGGGTGAGTTAGCGAAGAAGGAGCTGTGCATCTGTAGATACATGAGACGATAAACCAATGAGCAGATTTAGATGTAACTTTAATTATTCAGATAGCTTTTACTTGAGTACTTTTCATCCCTGGTAACAGCTTTGTTCTCTCAGTATAACGTATAAAAGTTACATTACACAACTTCTGGGAAACGGTTTGTTAAAGTTAACCGAAGCGACACAAGGGTGCGTTATTAGTTTTATGTAACTCGACGATGATTTTGAGTTTTATGTTGCGTGATGATGAACTTTGTACAGGCTTTATCCCCCATTTCAAACATTTTTCGCGATATATGAAGCCTATTCTCCTTTACAAGTTCATCAAAATCGGTTTAGTCATTTAGGCGTGATAATGTGACAAATAGACCGAAAAACAAAATTACTATTACGAGTACTCACGATATCGTATTTCGCGATATTTCGACCCAGTTGCATGGATGGTCCCGGCTGAACGCGATGGCGTTGAGAAACTTTTGACAGAATGACAGATGACATTTCATATATTACATCCTTCTGTCTAATTCATAGTCCATGTTGAGCCTAGTTTAAAATAATATTAAATTACAATTTTTATTATATCACAATTTTTTATGTACAAAATTCTGATAACAACAATATAGTCGAATTTGGGCAAAATCTCGTCAGTCTTCACAGTCCATTGCCGGCGGAAATTACATTGTGTAGAAAGTTAGTTTTTTTATGCCGCCCTGAACGTTCAACTATCGATTCGAGCAATTTTTCCATGCGTGCCAATGAAACTTCTCTCGGATAACAACGGGAAAATGTTTTGGCAATGATGTCGGAATAAAAATAGTTTTCTGTTTCGGCTTTTGAGATTTTGTAATTCGATCTGTGTCTAACGATATTATAGATATAACTTTTATGAGTATTGCATATTGTCTTTGTGATACAAATCGTTAAATTTAATAATAATAAATAAGTTTTGCCACAATTGCGACGGAGGGTAATGTTTTAAGCAAATGTATTTAAGGGCTATGAAGGGTGCTTCGATATTTCGATCTGCGAGTATCATTAAAGACAAGATAGGAAATAATCGTCGGGGTAATTATTCAGACATATCCAATATCAATTATATTAAGGATTTTTATAAATTTAACCATTTTTATGAGCGTTTGTTACCTCTTGTCGTTGAAACGACTAAATCGTAGTAAGTGCAGCTTGAAACTACTTAAAAGAGTACAGCATGTTGTGATATTTCTGTTTTACTTTTTTTAAATCAAACATGTTTACAAATTACAAAAATTACATCATTTAAGTACCTACAGCTTGAGGTAACATTTTATTTTATGTTGAATTTAATTAAATAAATTCTAAAATAAAAAATAAAATCGATTAAAAAATCTTCTCTTACCAAACTGAAGCAGTATAGTTATTAGCCCATGGCTATTAAAGCATCTGAACACCATCGCTTAGGACAATAGTATTAAAAGGCTGTAATGTGTAGCGTGAAACCCTACGTGAGATACTTTGTCCAAATCTCGCTTAAAGTGCGGCTAATAAACGCATAGACTTGTCCGTCATGCGGCGTCAACATAACTTCATTTTAGTGTTAGAATGAGATGAATATATGTCTAAGATTCATTGTTAAATAGAATCCAGTGGTATAACACCTTTTTAGACCTACTTCAGTGCGTGTTAAGTAATATTATTACCTCGTTTTCAAAAGTTACAGAGCTAAGTAAGCCCCGCCACAATTATATTCTTATGACGACTATCGCAGAATGGAAAGAAGAAAAAAATCTATTCCGAACGTTAGATGTGGTATGACCTTCTTAAGGTCATAATTCAACAGATCGATAAAACATATATCTTGCAGAGACAGATCCTATGGTCGTTGCACACATCAAAAAGTCGGCAACTTTCCTCAGGCGAAGTTGGCCGGCTAACTTTTACATTACAGATGAAGTTTGGCAGACTTGCTCTCTCACTCGTAAGGAATCTCCACGCAATGGACGGGGCAAATCTTGCCGAATAAACTAGACATCGTATTTCTTCTGTCATGAACAACATTTGCCCCTTTTTGTCATGTTCTCCTGGTATACTTTATTCGACTAATTCTTTGTGTAAGAGTTTGTGAATTATAAATTGGGTATATTAATGTTATTTTTGTATAAGGTTTGACTTGAGGAAAATAAAACAAATTATAGAATATATCTAGCAATTATATTTATATATCTATACTTTATACTTTTTTCTTTTTTACGCTTTATTATAAATTTTGTGTTTATTTAGAAAGACCGCTTAGTCTAGTAGTTAGTGAATCTGACTACTGCACCAGAGGTCGTGGGTTCGATTCCCACCCAGACCAAACTTTTCTGTGATGAACAGGAATGTTTGTTCTGTGTGTCTAGGTGTGTAATAAAAATATCTATTTAAGTATGTA